>JBBPMC010000020.1:0-82781 GCA_038090115.1 Strobilomyces echinocephalus | reverse complement strand
CTTGGGAGGCATACAACTCTTCTGAGACGCTTGGGGGGCTGACATGACCTGGAACAAGCTTGAGGTGGCAATATTTAGTGTATATGTGATAGAACGAGCCTTTCCGACCAGGGAAACGGTGTGATTCATCAATGCATGCAGCCTAGCAGAGCGTCGAGGGGATGAGTGAGAGGGAGGCATGGTTTTAAAACTCCGCCTAATTCTACCCTCTTGGAACAGTTTTTTCCTGCTCAAAATAGCATGTGTATAGCCTCAGTATAGCCCCAGTATGGCCTAAATGAGTACTACTACTCTATCAAAATGCTGCTTAAAAACCTCCATAGTTTTGTCAACAGGGAGATGTTTGAAACGAGGTCAGTGACGAAAATGGTGACTCAGACATGGTGCTCGACCCAATGCTGAGTACCGACGTTGACACACTTTTGGTGGATGAGGAACTGGCGGATGAGATGGATGAGTTCAGGTACTCAGGGTTGGATCAGGTCATGGAGAATGACGAGGATAGCATTGATAACCCACTGGAGGATGCATTTGGTACAGAGGATGGAGAAAATGCGGAGTGGGACGACGAGAATGACCTGGCACACGCGTATCTGTAAGGTCTAACATTTGGCATGAAACAAGTTGGCATGACGAGATCTGAGTGATGGTGATCGTGCACTTCACGACGGCCTTGCAAGGCCCCGCCAGTGCTACGGAGGTCGCGCAAGCCTTGTTTGACCTTGTTAGACTTTGCCCTTTTTGCTGATGGTGCTTTTGTTTGATGCGGAATGCATGGACAAAGTCTCTGGTGTTTACATCTGGTGCGTGTCTAACTCGGCATGGCTTCGGCATGGCTGTTCTGTTGAAGATTCTGGTTGCTCTGGCAGGATGGGTCTTCCCAAGGTAGTATGTGAGTCCCACAATTTTCCCGTTCTTTTTATGATTATTCACTACCAACGAAATCTTTGCTGCAGCACAACACCTCTCACAAAGATCTGTATTTTGACGATAACGACTCTGCTGAGAGGTGTAACAGGAATACCCCGTCTACTGGTTTCGCATAAACCCAAGTGTTTATGGCATCAGTGAAACAAAGGGGTGGCAAGTGATCCAGATCGAAGAGGCCAAGGGAGGCAGACGAGTTGACGCGATCTAATGGACATCCACGCCAACCAGGGGTGAAGTGAGTCTCGGGTCTCGAAGCATCTTGGTGCTGACCATTCACCTTTCAATAGTATTGTTCCGAGTGCGTTTAACTCGGCACTCGCCATGACGAGCTTGCCGAGAGGTACTGAAGTAGTGCTACAGGGTAGCTGACTAGGATTTATTTTCTTTATCAGGTGGATACGCATGGAGTGCCATGGACGCAAGCATCAAGATCTCTTGAGATCGACCGTTGAAGCGAAGATATAGTGTCGTCCTGTCCTCATACAAGTTGTCACTTGTCACTTACATAGTATACAGCATCTCAGAGAAAGCAGGGCCTGAAGCCAACCTACCACAAGACAAAGGAGACCATGAGGGTGAACACTAAATATCTGACATGCGGGTCAGGCATCCTCTGGTAAATAAACTTGCAGCAGTCGTTTTGCCATGATGAACGACGTGCAAAATTTATGTAATGACAAAGTTTGATGAAGACTGGACATGATCGCTGTTCGCACTGGACTCCAAGACATCCTGCAACATGCGGTTCTGCACCCCCATCCATCACAAATCGTGCAGACAGAAATTTTTGGGTCTCATGCTCGAAAGCGTGAGACAGATCTCAGGCTAGGGAATAATGCCCAGAATCATGCATGATTCATGTGACCTCAGGTCGAGACTCCATCGCTATCCTGAGACCCCAATCCATTAGATATTCCCAACCCTCGACAATGACGATGTTCTTGGGGCAAATGTCTGGATGCCACTTTTTTTTTTTTTTTTTTTTTTTAGTTCTCTGATGTCCACTGCAGACTGTCTGCAGTGTGGTCAAGACTCTTAGGTTGGAGAGATAGACTCAGATGGCTAGGAGATTGACTTTGCAGATTTGGGACAGATTCGCACGGAGCATGAACCAAGGCGTTCATGAAGACGAAGACATGGAAGAAGTAGACTTCGCTGATCTAGGCACGATGCGTGCCAAGGTTGATGCGTCACTACCCCGGATATCTTCTCAAGACAATGTCCAACACTCTCAATGGCGTCCAGCAAACGCTGCCTATATCGTCATTGTCTGTGAACGAACCTGTCCACGCTCAAGACATGATCACGCTCGAGCGAGAATCCAACAGACAACACGACGTCCCCCTCTCCGTCGCCTCTGCCCTCATAAGATCCAGTCCCCCATCTATGATTCTTCGTCGACACCACCCCCACGTGTCCTCGCGGAGTGAGCGAAGTCATCCTCGTCGACAGAACAGGCCACGACTACACTGCCCTTGGAAACAACCCCGATGACGAACTCATCGTGTACATTGCCCCACACCCCCGCTCGCGGCATTCCCTGTCCCCCGTCTCCCTGCCCGTGCCGTGGGTCAAGCTCCCCCTGTCCGACCCTGCATCCACATCATCCTCAATACCCCAATCCAAGTCCGAATCCCCCTCTGTCTTGTCTCCCACTCCGCCTGCCCCTTCTCCCGCTCGTCCTCTGTCAACATCGCCTCAGACATGATTGTGCTGTATGCCCTCGTCGTTTGATCTGATGCTGTCGCATCCGCTTCCGCACCACATCCTTTTGGCGTGCTCGAGCTTGGGTTCCGACTCAATCCAGAGCAATGTGAGCGACAGTGCCACACCACCCTCGTCGTCGTCCTTGAGTAGTCCAGGACTCCCTGATCCGTCCGTCTGCATCTTGACCTCGATCTCCGGGCGCACGATGCGCCCCGTCAACATGGATGGGAGTGGACATGGACGTGGACGTGACCACAATGCAAACATTCATGGAGAGCATGAATGCAGAGGGGTCCCAACATCGAGGAGAAGCTGCGGACACAGCGCGAAGACGAGGATGATTCGAGTATGCCTGATGAGAATTCCGACAACAAAGATGAGGAAGAAAAAGAGGTGTTTGATGCCGAGGAACAGCGCCTCATTGCTGAATCCGAGAGCGAGTCGTCTGAAGAATCTTCGGACAACGAGGACGCACCCGAGGTGCTACCCAGGATGCACAGCGCCAAAGAAAATATTTCTATGCACACGTTCAGGTGAGTCTCGAGGACCTTGCTGCTTGCCCCGTCTTATGCAGAACCCAGGACCTCCTCGAAGAAAACAGTCAGATCCTCCCCGATCATGGCCAGGCTCGCGGCGCAGATGAGTGGGACGTGGAGAGGTACCTCGACGACCCATAGTACATGACGTTGACGCCCATCAATGAGAAGCGTGTGCTTGTGTCTCGTTCTTTTTTTTTTTTTTTTTTTCTTTAGCCCGCCTTGACTCGCCCGGTCGCGTAGAACAGAAAAAGGGGGCAAGGGGAAACAGCTGCAGATGGAACATGACTTTGGACATGAAGCTGCAGGCAATGTGGGAGCGTGACCGCGGCATACAAGCAGGCATGCTATGAGGCGCGCCTCCGTGTGGTGCTGGACTCCCTCGCTGGACCTTTCCCTTTGCCCTTTCCTGGCCCTGGAAATGGCAAAGGCAAAGGCTAGGGCAAGGGCAAGGTGTCGCACAAAGCGATGTGCACAGCTGCCCGCCTTGACCCGAAGACGGCTCTCGCTCTCATCCCGCACACCATCGTCTACGCAACGTCCCTCGAGGCCCAACTCGCCGGTTCGCCGGCGGGGGCTTGAGGAGCGTTGCTCTCCTGCCGATGGACAAGCCCGCGCGTAAGATGGTGCACAAGATGGTGGCCGCGTTCTGGATACAGAGCGTTAGCAAGGGCCAAGGCGACAGACGGTACGTGACGTTGGTGTGCATGGCGATGATGGGGATCGTGGTGAGGGAGGGTAGGGTGAGGGTGATTGTGAAGCGGTATGCAGGGTGGGCAAGGTCCGAGGTGAGGGCAAGCGGAAGGGCAAGGGGAGAGGGGTGCCCAAGCATCAAGAGGGAGACGAGGTGGGCAAGGAGGCGCCCAAGATCGGGGCTAGCAATGTTGGCTTCAAGATGCTGGAGTTGATGGGGTAGTCCAAGTCAGGCTCACAGGGTCAGCCGGTCTCAAGGCGCCTCTGACCGCCATCATCAAATATTCAAAACTGGGACTGGGTGTGACATGAGAATGCGAGAATGCAAGTGACACTAGATTGTGGTGCTAAGTATATGGCCAAGTAGTATGTCTATGAAAGCGAGGCCATCATCGTTGCACGGTTGCTCCTAATCGATGTCCATCTCTGAAGGACCCTCCTGCTGTGGCAGCTGCGGCTGTTGTTGTTGTTGCTTGGCCCCCACCTCAACTGGCTTGGGCTTGGGCTTGGTCAAGATCAGAATCACGAAGTAAATCACCTCTTCGCGCTTCTTGACCACATCTGCCGACCTGAGCACTGGGTCCTCATTCTTGGGCCTCTTGGCCTGCCGTGCAATCTGGTCCTTGAGCTACTTTTGCACCATCCCCGACGACCCTTGAGCGTGTCGAGTCACACCACGTAGGCCGACTTGGTTGCACCCTCTTCCTTGTCCGAGTACAACCAGTCCTCGGCTTCTTGAAGCATTCCCATCAACTTTTCCTTCTCTGCAGCCTGGACATATGCGGCATAGCGGTCATCGAGCTTGCCACAGGTATCATAGATGTATTCTTCCAGGGCATTCGTGTGGTCCTAGGAGAGAGAGATGTCAGAGCACCGGTCAGCCAGAAAGAAAAACCGCAACACGCACCTCGGTGTCCTGGACCAGCTTGTCTGTGGCATGCATCTGTGCTTCATGCTCCTTGAGCTTCTCAAGGACGCTCGGGTTGAGGGAGGACGCGAATGACACGAATGGCACCTCGATCTTCTTGACCCACTTCTTCTTGGGTGCCTCGGCAGACGGTGCGCCCCTGTCGACGTCCATCGCCAACTGGTCCTCCTTTTCCTCTGTCTCTTCCATGTATGCAGACTCAAACAACATGATGCCGTGAAGGTTCAGTCGCAGTCGCCGTTTGGATCCGCGGGGACGTTCTTGGCACTGAATTGACTGACCCAGGGGTTGATACCACCCAGCAGACCCTGGGGCTCCACATACGACGCCTCGATGTCAAACGGTCCCTTGCAATAAAAGGTTAGGACCTTGGTCGAGGGGATGGCGTTGCCATGGGGGAAGATGGTGAGCTCCATGTCCTCGTCTGGGTCTGACTCGGAGCGCTCCCAAGAGACTCTGATGGGGTACTGGGCGACGTCACGGATCTGGAACTCGCGCATGCGGAAGGTGGGGCTGAAAAAGGCACAGGTGAACGTGGTGCCGCGGGTGACGGCTTCGTCTCAGTTGAGCGTCATGAAGAGGGGTTTACCGCCTAGGGCAGCTTGTATATGTGCACGGACAGCGGGGACATGGGTGGTGCCTCCAATGAGTTCGGCCCTGTCAATCTGATCGATGGAGAGACCCGACTCTTTCCAGATGGCAGTCCCTGGTGATGCGCTTCGATGAGGTACTATTGTGGGTTTCATGTACACTTTCCAATGAAAAACGCACGACGTGAGACGAGAACGAACACGCAGGCTTCACCCAGAAATGGATGTGCTCCCCTCGATGCCCAACCATCCCCCACCGAATCCACTTGCGACAGCCCTGAACCCCGACTCCTTGACCTCGGCGAGGAAAAGCTCATGCTGATCCACCAGCCGTTCGTTGTTTCGTCTGATCTCTTGAATGACACCATGTTGATGAGTGCACAACGGACAGCTGTGTCATTTTCAAACAGACACCTATGTTCTGCAATCCGTCAGTGCCTGTCAAGACATGCAATGCGAAACACCCACTGTTGGTGATAGCTGTGATTGCACATGAAGTGAATGCTTGGAAGATCGAGCTGTCCATCGCACTGTGAGCACCACGTGACATGGAACACCCTCGCGCCCTTGAGGTCCCCGACTTGCTTCAGTTTCGCACTCGTTTCAGAGCAGTACGAAGAGGCGAGTTGTTGGTCCTGCACCGTGTCGTCGTCAGAGCAGGGAAGAGATAAATAGCAGTCTAACGCACAGTCGCAATTTCCTCTCTGCTCGCCTTGAACCGTCACATCAACCACCCCTTGATGAGTCCAACGCTTGCCACCTCATTCTGACTCACCACCTGCATGACAGACAACAGTGACATGACCTTCTTGCTCTCGACGTGTTCCAAGAACGACTTGAGATCCGACTGGTGCATGGTAAGAGCACAGGCGACAAGGTGAGGAACTGGAGGACGGGACGAGCAGGTAGAGGTCTGGGTTCTCATGACCGTACCTGCGGAGCGCCGAGATGACCTGTGCCAAAGGCAGCTCTGAAAAGCCCGGTACAGTCGTATGACCCGCGTTGTGTTCCTCCATCCAGAACTGTAGTGCGTCTTCATACATCACCATCTTCTCCCACAGGAGAACTAGACCCGGGGTATACTGGTGGCTCGAGCAGAGCACCAGCGTGTGGGTGAGGTCATATGGAAGAGACCAATGCAATAGGCGAAGGGCTTTGTGGTGTTCGCAAGGCGTGTCTTGGTTTCCCTCACTGAGGCAGAGCTCCAGCAGTGTATTCCAGACGGACACCTGGTTACGTTCCTCCGTTGCTTCATCCTCGCCTCCACCAACAATTGCCAGCTCCACGTCACTCTCCCCATTTAACCTCTGTCCCCACCGCCGTAGTGTGACCATCTCGAGAAAAGTCATGAAACACCTGAGATGGTCCACGAAGTGCGCGAAAAAGAAAGTGGGGGACAGTCGTTGAGGAGGCATCTGTGGGCCTGAACCACTTGTGAATTGTACTTGGGGCACAAGTGATTGAGCACTAGTGGCCAGATCTTCTTTATCTTCCACCTTTTTCCCAGCTCCGTCACTCCCGGTCAATGCGGGAGGTACCGTGGGTGCTCTCAACATGGTGAGCAAAGCTGGATATGAAGTGGCCGACGTCCCCAGTGCTTCATCTCGAGGGCTGTCTAAAGGAAGGAGTGATTCAGAAATGGTACATAGATCAATCAGCAGTTGTGTGGTCTCATTTAGCAGATTGCCAAGGAAAGCGCGACAATACCGAGCGAGGTTCGACTCACCCTGACAACACGGAATCCAGCGTCAATTAGCGATCGTCAGACGTGGACAAAAGACGATGGCTTACGCCTACACCACCGACCTCCCTCAGATAACTGATCACTGCTCCGTACCCATTCTCTGTCCTTCCCTGGTCTGCCTTTGCATCGCCACTGCCAGCACCAACATCCTCCACAATGACTCTCAAGTAGTCCTTGTGTCTCCCTCATCTCCTGGAAAGGTATGTGGCCTGCTCAAAGAAACCCACTTGTCGACAAACGCGAATCACCGTGTCGAGATCAAACGGTGGTTCCCGACTTGTTCCCTCCCTGGGGACCACTTTTCCATCTAACGCGATGGTACTGATGGCCCTCCCCTTGCTGTGAACAACGCGTTCACTTTACGTCGCCCACCTTGGTGTAGGTATTAAGAAGCAGAGTGGTGTGTTCTGTGTTCACGAGCCTGTGAGCATGGAGTTCTTGTAGGTAAAGCATAAGCAGCGAGGTCAGATTGGCTGTCAGGAACTGTGTATCAGTCAGAAAATGCCAGTCAAAGGTATGTCAAGGTATACCTTGCGCACAACGTAGCTTCCCTGAACACCTAACGACAATGCTTACAGGCAGTGAACGTCGCTTACCGTTCCATCGTTCCCTAGGACGTACACGGAATTCCACACCAAGACAACATCGCGTATGCCATACTCAAAGATCCCGACGTACACGACCATCTTGTTCTCCATGTCAATGAGGACGACATGGGCGGCGTCTGGATCAGTGACCACATTTCCTAAGTTTGAGGACAACACATTCGACAGGGAAGCCATGTCTGTCACAAGCTTCAGTCGTAGAGCAGCAGCTCTTGCTGCGGAGGAAGGCGTTGACGAAGGGAGGAGGACGACCACATAGTTCAGGTCTGTGTATAACAAGGACTTGCGCCCTAAGCATGTTGTTTGGCCAGATCGTTCTTGATCTGAAGCGTCATGACTGACCTTCATAGCTGACCATGCCCGGGCCCAACCTGCCACCGCTTCCAATACCAACGGCAGCCTCGTTTCTGCCTACAACGACTCAGCGAGACTTGATGCACACACATTGTAACCCTGCCCCGATTTCATCGACGAGAACAGCAGTTGGGTTTGACAGCTTTGGTAGAATGGGGTAGATGTAGGTAGACGAAGTGGTCACAATGATGAGGGAAAGCATTGAAGGGGGATCCAAAAGAAGGACCGAACTTGGATCCATGACAGGTGACGACATCGGATCCATGGAAACAGAGGCTGGCGCAGTCGTAAATGCCAGAAATGTTATCGGTTTTGTCACGATTTCATGTATGACTTGAGGTTTCAGGAGGGAAGTAGATGAGGATGACAGCGATTGGTCTAAATGATGGTATAGCAGAACTATGCCATCTGCGAGGCCGACCGAAAGAAAGGACAGTGAAGATGTCAATGCAAGGGTGGTTACCTTACTCGGTGGTAAGTCTGAGCCTAAATGAAAAACCCAACAGAACAGGATCTACAGGATGCGGTTTCCTGGTCGGCTGTACCTTGGCAGTGCAAAGGAGAAAAGGTGCACCCGTTCTCTTGTCCTTCTTCCCCAAATCCCATATCTTCATGATGGACAAACAGACTTTGTCTTTGTCCTGGGCGTGCGCAGAAGTCAGACATGGAACGAACGTCTAGGAACACGATGACACACCCCAATGGAGACCAGAATTCCCATCTCCTCCACCATGTGAGTGACCCGTCCCCCCACGTGCGCGACCCAGCTTGTTACAGACACGAAGGCTTGGTTGACGACGTGAACGCTTCCGTGGACGTCGGCGACGACCAAACCATGAGATGAGGATATGACGACGGATATTTCTGGGGTATTCTGACGGTGATAGTGAGTCTGTGGCGAAACAAGTTGGGGCACACACCTTGAACAAGTCCGGTGGGCTTGCAGGATCATGGACGTTCTTGACGGGCTCGACATCAAAGAGGGTGAATTGGTGAAGCTAGAGGCTGCGTCAGACACATAACAGGCGAAAAGGAAAGACGTGTTTACAGCAGTGGTGGTCATTGTCGGGGAGGATACATAATCTGCAAGGTTTGTGTGGACGACACTAGGTATTACTGATGCCCAGGGCATGGTTCGGAGAGACCTGGCATGGTAGACTTATCAGCTCTTTTTCGGGCATTGACTCGACACTCTGGACAATTGCAACCAACCCCACTACTGCGAGCACAAATGCCTACTGACTGCAGTAAGTGTATGAGCTGCATATGTGCGCTCGTTAGTCATTCCGTGTGCGGCCACGTCTCCCTTGGCTTCCATCTATCCTTCAACGAGATTCAGAGTCAGGGCATGGACGTCCATTCTCTACTCAACGTTGATTCTCAGCATCACAAACTTCATCATCTGCGCCCAAGCGAATGACGACATGCCGTCATCGGCGGTGCATTGCTTTTTGCATTGAGCAAAGTCACATTGAACATGGGAAGAACCCCTTTCGATGAGTGCCCTAGATTTTAAGTATCTGGGGACATGGACTTCTAAACATCATCTCTGCACCCTGCGCTTCGTGTCGAGACAAGTGCAGTTCCATAAAATAACCCATTGTCCCACAAACAACCTCGTGTAAAATGTATCCACTCCCCGGTGTGGATGCCACCCTCCCGGGTGAGGACGATGAGCACATGTGTTGCAGGTCGTGTGACGAGCAGATCTTCCGTCGCCAGTTCATGACCCACTGGTTGAAGTACCATGAGCCAAACAGGTGGCTGTACTACTGCAAGATGTATGAGATCTTGCACGGCGAGATCGACGCGTGAGTTTTTTCCTTGGTCCATCCTCGGGACGTCGCCGACTCCCTCTTTTACTTTTTATAGATACTCGCACAAGGACGGGTTGAAGCACCATGTCGAGTCTATTCACCCCAAGTACAAGCATCTCCTCAAGGAAAAGTCTCTCGGCGTCCTCATTCCACTCAGGTTGGGCGAACAAGTGGACCAAGAGCCACTGAGGCAAGCCATGCATGATCTGGACCTCCAGTAGGGTTTGCTCCACGAACGTATACTCCTGCTGATTCCTGGCAATATCTAGACCTCGGTGTCTCTACTATATAGATGTTCACCACCCTTCTCGTTCTATTTACTGATTTTATTTATTTACTATGCCTCTCCTTGCTTGAATTACAATCTGCCATGTTGTCCTTTTGATGGCCATTGAATAGTTAAATAATTAGGATGGAACGCATCCACATCTCTTATTTCTTACTATCCCTTACCCCCAAGTCAGCAACCCATCAAATATACAACACATTCCTTAGTTTACTACACAACGCACTCATATGTAGTGCCAACCAAACGTTGGCCTGTAACCTCCCTCCCCTGGTATTTATGGATGGACTGTAGGGCTCCTTGGTCTGTCCCTGCTCTGCACCTGCTTAACTGGGGCTGGTATTCCACCACCGCATTATAGGTGACCTCTGGAAGACTTCAATATTCTCTCCCTCACAGCACTGCCTCTGCCTCTTCCATTCATTCCTATGTGGTGCCCCTGCTTGTAAGCTTGTGTATCGTCATAATCTTCCTTAGCATACATCAGTCTCTCGTTCCTGACCATGTCCGGTATCATCCAAGAGTTGGTACTGAACGGGGGCTCTAAAACTGTGGCTGGCCCAAGGGGCTCTTGATTTCCTCAAGTAGCACTTGCCCCCCCTCTTCATATTATCTACTTTGTATAGTATATCCTACATAGGGTACTGCACCACAAAGGGACAGAAATGGATTAAAAAAAAAAAAAAAAAAGTTGCGACATGCACGAAGTGAAACGAAGGTGAAACAAGTGATGATGGTGCAGGGATCAGAGGGTGAGGCTATGGCTGTTGATCCTGTGATAAGATAAAAGATAGGGTCCGATAAGATTAGATAAGAAAGGAAAGAAAGATAAGCTTGTAAGTCCTTGAGATGTCATCTGATAAGGACCGGATGAGGAGCGAAGCATAACACCTGGTATCGTTCTGTGAGGTGAAAAACAAAGCTGATAGCTTGATGGAGTGAGACTCTTACATAGAACTTGCTGGTAAATTGGCATGCTTGCTGTTCATGCAAGACAGTCGCCACGTTGCCCCATGCATCCGCATCCTTGGCTCTCGAATCTACTTCACAATATTTGATCGTGGTGGATCCATTTCTACTTGTGGATTCGATACCCATGATAACCTGCAAGTCCTCCTGCACATCATCATCGGCCTTTCTTGTTATCGCAACAAACCAGATATCCTGGGCACAGACACCACTCTGGTATGGGAGAAATAGAAAATTCGTGGACAAGCCCCCATGAAGATGCTAAGAGTACCCATTTACATTGGATTGGAATCTGTTTCCATCCAAATAAAACTCACCAAACTGTTATTCATTTTGGATACCCTGATTGGTCGTGGCATGACAGTGTGAAAGGGGGAGGTGTTAGGTAACTCTGAGAAGTCAATGAATGTAGTGGTGAAGGACACATGGATAGATCTGCTCTGGAAGTTTACCAAAGGCACGATACTTCATATTCTCAATAAAGCTGGGATCAAGGGGGTCCCAACTGTAATCTATGATGGGCAAGTCACAACTATGCTTGGTGGCACAATAAATCACTCAACACATCACATCTGGGTAACGTTGCAACAGCATGCTGTGAGTGCAGGTGCTTATCAACTCCAGGTTCTATACCGACTGGTCACCGAACCTGTCAGCTCTCTTATGACAGAGTTTCGGTGCCTAGGCGAGCTCCTCGTTGCATTCCTGGATTTTGTTGTGGGTATGTATCTGCCTTCCAGAATCTTCAGAATCTTTCTGATCCAGGCATCCAGCCCACAGGGATACCTTCAAAAAGACGCATATTTTACACCATGATGTCAGTCTTGTGAACCTCCTACTTGCTTTTATGAAATCGAAGTGAAGCGATCACTGCCCGCTGATGGGCCACTTATCACCGGAGTTGCAAGACACTTTGTGTACAAGAACTGTAAGTCTCGAACGACATGAGGTACTCGGTGACTGGGGCTACTTAGTCCTGGTCATTCCTGATCCCTCATCCTCATCAAATGTGCTTCCTGTCCCCTCATCTGATAGTACAGACTCAAGCTTCTCATCAAACGCAACCCCTCCACTTCCCATCAAAGATGATGTCAATTCTGCTGCTGTATTAAGTGTAGTTCTACATAAATGGTCATTAGACCCCGAAATTCCAACTGCTGACAATTGTGTATTTGCCATGTTAACTGGCTTAAAAGAAGACACGCAGTTAATGCCAATTACACAGCTCTCCCCCAAGCATAATGTGGTGTTGGTCAATCTGTCAGAAGATAAGCATACCACTGATAACACAAACCCACTTTATTGAATGGTATGTTCAATCTTGGTGCTTTGAGAAAACTAACCGTATATCTCAAGGTACATGGGCATGGATGTCCTCCAAGTTGGTCATGGCCAGCCCAACAGCCAGTTATTCACAATGAACTTCATGACCTAGAATTCTTCTTTTATGTCCTCGTTGAGATAGTTGTTCTGTATGATGAATCAGGCAAGCCCAAGCCTGATAAGGAACTCGAAAAATGTTTCGATCAACTTTTCAACACCAGCAAACCAAGCATCCTCAAAACCATCACTATTCAGTTGAACTTGACTTGGGTCCCGTTGGTTGTACAGAACATTTCACTATATTTCTGACCCCTCATACATACCTCTCCTTAACAACCTTCAACGGGAAATCATCTTACCTCTGGAGAGTGATGATGATGGTAACTTTTGTTGCAGGGTTCCCTTCTGCCATGATATGGTTATCAAACACATCGTTTTGGCACTCAGTGAGCTCCTAGACAAATTCTGGGTTCCATATTCTCCTCTCGACGGACACAAAGACAAAGTCGTGTCACCAGGGTCTGAGCAGAATGACAATATCCAGAGCAGTGCATGCTCTGACGCATTTGACGATGAAGATGACGACATGGACTCATCAGGATCTAGTCCACCAGTAATGGAAAGGGACATCAGTGGACGTTGTGCCGCTCGCATGGTTACTTGGAGCAACTCAGAACTACTTCAGAAGCAATCCACCCTATGTGAAGATGATGAGCCTATCACAAAACGTCTTCGATATCAGGCTTCGGACTGGTGTTCTATCCTCACCCGTCCACCCACCAGAGGACAGACCACAAGCAGAATCTCGAGTCAGCACAGGGTGTAACTTCCTTATTGAACACCTATGCCGCCACCTATATGTAAAATTTCATCAGTCTCCCTCATGCATCATGACCATTTTCTCACTTCTATGACATTTATGTATTCTGCTTACTTCACAGAATCTGTTGTTGTAGTCATTGTAGCGACTAAATATACCACAGCAATGAGGTTTGAGTGCAGCTGGGACTCTATAAAGGCCTGAGCGATTTAGAGGAGTGTTATTGTGCCAGCCTCAAAAGTATGCCCACAAAATGAAAGGCCTCCAATAAAACCAAGCAGTCGGCTTCTCACACTGTTTTGCATGACACAAATGTTCTCCCCACCTTGAAACAGCCAAGGGCCAAGCTAGTATTCGATGGTGCTGAACCTGCAAGTGAGCAGATTTTTTTCCCCAGTTCCCAACTCCCTCTTCTGATGGACCTCAGTGTCAAGCGAACTGAGGTGGTCTTCACACAGCGGGAGAGGCAGTGGAGGTCAGCTCCAGCAGCTACAACACCTCAAAAGCATTCAAGTCATGAAGCTGTTGCGTTTGTCTGCATAGGAACTCGCCATCGCTATACAAGGACAAGATGTTAACCTGATGGTGCCATCTTATGTAGAGGATTTCCAGGAGAGCCAGATTCTGCCTTGGGCAGTGCATACTTTGGTCCAAATGATGGATTTCCAGCCGTCATTCATGCTTGCGCAACCTGGTGGTCAATTTTGGTTCAGGCTGCCAATGTAGGCTACTGCTACTACTGTCGGCAACGTAGATGGTGGGGTCGCGCAATCCCGTGCCTGGAACTCATGAGTCTCCATTCGTTCTCCTTTGTGATCTAATCCCATTGTATTGCCAGGCCACCATCGATTGCATCGTCTCAGGAATCTATTCTGTGGTCGCATAGCTCTTCTATCTTCTCGGTACCCTTGTCACATGGGGGCTCAACAAGGCCCACATCCTGTGCTCCATCTGAATGTGGGTCAGGTGCTAACTATGGTGACAGCAGCCTCGCTATAGAAGGATCTTTCCGGCTTCAGGTGGAGAATGCTTTTCAATCCCAAGCGTTTCCAGGTAGGTTGGAGGTGCATCCAATGTCGGGCCCATTGCAAAGACTTCCATCTGCTCCTGTCGTTTGAGGTGTCAAAGGACAAGCTGATGAAGATCCACAGCACACACAATTGTATTGAACACACTCCTTTGTGCACTTGCCTTCATCCTTGTCCAAGGCACATACCTTGTTTGCTACTGAGCAGCTGGATTTCAACTCCAATGGTGATCTTGTGGTTGACAAGATGTCTCTCAGCAATAATGAACATATTGCCAATTAGTGCTCTATCGTGATGGTAAACATCATCACCAACTCAGTGTCGCAAGTTGTTGACACTATCTACTTCACCCTCAGACAGTCCTGAGCAGCACAGCCATGATCAATCTACCTGCGCTGGTATGTCACTTTTCGAATTTTGCCTGGTTACTGATGTTGACAGATTTTAGCTACCATTCTGACTAACTTTGGTCAATCCCCCACGTCTGTCATGACTCAAAAACATCAATGCAATAAAGTTCCTGCCACTCTAGTGTTCCACTCGAGTATGTCTGTAAATAGTAACAGGTGTACAGTGCTGACTACATATTACAAAGGTGAAGTCAAAGGAGGACTGTGAAAAGATGCCACAAGGATATGATACAGAGACAGTATACCATGGAAAGTGAGGAAGGGAAACTGTCCATAGTAAACCGTGGACAGTGAGGAGAAGGACACTCCCTAGTGTTCAACACCAGGGAGTGGAGGGTGTTTTGGAGGTCGATGCATGATGCTGGCTGGCTGAAGTTGAAACATTGATACATTGCCAATGCATGATCTGACCAACATTGTTTGGTCGTGCATGTATTGACTTACCAACAGCCACACATGTTGTCTTCCTCAGCTCAACTGCCCGCAGTTTACTGTGGTATACCATGGGCAGTGTCTCTCTGTTATTGTAGTGTTGTAGTGTTATCTTTTATGTATGAGCTCATTATTGACAATGATCATCACTGCACTTCCCTGCCAACCACCCGCTCATCAGCATAACACTGGTGGATCTGTTTTCTCACTGCTCATGGTATACTACAGGTAGTCTCCACTGAGCTTTTCATCATGGTGTCTTCCTATACTTCGCTCGACTTCCAAGCCTCCGAAGCATCTTTGGTTTACATCATATGTCACTGCCTTCCCCTGCTTTTTGTTATGGTTGTTGTCGTGTTTCTCTCTATCGGCGACTATATTCCCCTGCTCACTTCCAAGTGTTTTCAAACCACCTACAGTTTACTCGGACAGTCTCCTCCGTTTGGTAAACAGGACCGCCAGCTCGTTATCGGACAATAATCTCACCACCCATGTTTTACTATAGAGAGACCTGTGTGCCTCCTAACTCTCCCATGTTATAGTCCCCTTATCGGATTCGTATCGTCACTCCTCACACCATAGACCTGTCCATGGCTGTGTACAGCTTCCTTTAAACATTATTATCCCTACCAGGGAATGCCTTTTCTACACCCCTGTGATTTACCTCACAGTAGTTCTGTAGCTATTACTATTACTTCTTATGTGATCGCCTGCTGTTTATTGTAATTCCATTTCAATCATCTAGGTACTTGATTGCGGTTATTAATTCTACCATCTTCAAGCAGCAATCGTGTCCATCCTAGGGAGCTGCACAGGTATACCCATAGGTGTCCCAGTGCTGACCCATACCTGTACCCATGGTGGGTATAGACCCATGGGAATGGGTACATACCCGTATGCAGGTACACCCACAGGTGCACACTACATCTTACCCTGTGGAGTTGACACAATGGTCCCCTTGTGTCCACTCGCCCCCTGCCAGCGCCCACCACCTCCCTCTGCACCTCCTCATGGCCTGCCATTGTTCAATGTTCCCTTGCACTCATTCACGCCATCCGCACCTCCTGCCCCACTGTCATTCATCACCCCCCCTCACATCTGCTCACGCCCTGCCATCGCCGAATATCCACTCGCACTCATTCACACCATGCCTCAGCATGTCCATTTGAGTAAGGAGGCTTGTCGCCCATGTTTCCTCATACCCCACCTCCTCCCCTTGTGTCTGCTCGCACCAAACTGGCATCCACTGGCTTCTCACATCTGCTCACACCCTGCTGTCGTCCAACACCCCCTCACGCTTGTTTATGCCACCTGCATTGTCCAATGCCCCCTCACGCTTGTTCACACTGCCAGCGTGTCCATTTGAATGAGAGGGCTTGTGGACCACCATTGACCACCTCCTCCCCTTGTGTCTGCTCGTGCCCTGCTGTCATCTAGCACCCCCTTGCACTGCCAGGATGTCCATCCGAGCGAGGGGGCTTGTTGCCCATGCTTCGTCATGCTCCACTGTCGTCCACCTCCTCTCTTCGTGTCTGCTTGTGCCCTGCCATCATCCAACACCATCACTGTCACCCATGCTTCCTTGTGCCCCACTGCCGTCCACCTTCTCTCCTAGCATCTGCTCATGCCTGCCATCGTCCAACACCCTGTCGCGCTCATTCATGCCGCTGGCATGTCCATCCGAGTGAGGGCTCGTTGCCCACGCTTCCTTGTGCCCTCTGCTTGCACCCAGTGACAATAACAGTGCTAATGTAATGATACCACACGACGGCGATGGTGAGATGTCATGTTGCTGTCGTGGGCATGCTCGACGACGCATGGTGACCACTGTGCAGTCTCATTCTGACAAGAGCATGCAATAGTCACCGCACAATGTCACCTCGTCCTTGCTGTTGGCCAGTACCCATACCTGTGGCCACGGGTTCCAGGTACAGCGCAGGTATCCAAACTCCAACCTGTACCTGTACCCGTAGGTATCCGTACACCATGACCCATCATGGATACCTGGTACCCATGCAATTCCATAGTCCATCCCACCTGCCCAATTGTTCACAAAAATTAACCACTTTGCCTGATTCTTACCCTGGTATTCAGTGCTGTTGTTGTGTTGTGCTGAAAGTGCTGAGACTCTCCAGCACATGAATAGCAACAGTGACTATGCTAATTTTTAATGATACACCCACACAATGCCACCTTCCAACTGAAGTTCCTTTCATCAGTACCAGCTGGCTGGCTGACTGAATGTGAAAAACAGTGACACCATAAACTGTCTGGCTGTCAATGAACATGGAAACTTACTCACAAGTGGATGTAAGTAACATCGTGACTAGTGTTTAAAAGTCTGGTCCAGTCCAGTTTTTGGCTTCCAAATAAGGCAACAGGACCACAACCAGTCCAAATAAACTTTGTGTGCATGGCAACCAGCAACTGGACTGAAAAAAACTGGTCCAAACACCCCATATATGGCAACTGGACTGGTTGCAACTGGTTTTTTGTGAAACCAGTTGCTGACCGGTTATTCAAGCTCTGACAGCTTAGATGTTGGTGGACTGAATCTAGCCGAGATTCACAGCTTCCATTTTATCTAGGATTCATGTAAGTCAGATCACACAATGATGCGATATAAGCATTTTCGCGTCGCAACTACTTTAGAAGACTATCTACATGGATTATGGCTGAAATAAATTCAAATAAATCTGGGGAAATCTGGAACAATTAGGGAAAGTACTCCTAATATGGTAGGGTGGCTATACACCGGTTGCAACTGGTCTTTTTATTCTCACAATCCATGGCAACTGCAACTACAGTCCAGTTGCGGACTGGACTTTGAAACACTAGCTGTGACAATGGAGAGAAGCTCCAGACTAACCAACTATCAGGTGACCAAGGCATGACGATATGGGACTTGAACCACCTTGAGGAAATACCATCATTGGCACAACGACATGCATTCTGCGACCCCGTCAGCACAGTCATGTGGGTAACTTCCAAGAATGCCATCTATGAGACTTTGTGCTTTGGCATGGATCTTGGGTATTTGATTTTCTGGCACACAACTGGAAGAGCCAAAATGGTAAGGAATGGCAGAAATATGATATTAAAGAGTCTGATGAAACTGCCATAGATAAAATTCGAGGAAGTAATTGTAAAACAGGTAGGCACAGGGTGCGAGATTACTTGTATTACAGGTGATCCCACTCCCACTGGGATAGGTATACGACTGGCAACAGGCACACGTGATTGCCAGGTCATGGTTTGGATGTTCGAAAATGATGTTCTCATTTCAGTCATAAGCATTCAACTAGCCACTACAGTACCAAAAGGGATTGCGTTTGTCGATGGATAGAATAATGTTTACATTTGGAGAATATATGATGAACAATTGTAAGTGGGTGGCATTTGGTGTTGAGATTATATTGAAGGCTATCCTAGGCTCACTGTTTGACATGATGGAAAGGTAATGAGGATAACCAGTCTGTCCACTGCCATGTAAGAGACTGTCATGGTCAACACATTGACATTCTTTGATAGTCTCTTTGCAGAGGTGGCATTGCAATACATGAGAAGCAGTCAGTATTCGTGATTGACAACGTCATGGATGGCTTTAGCTTGCATGGTGTAGAATCTGGGCATCTCATCTGCTCATACCCCACCAAGCCAAACATTGCAAAGGCAAAGCAGGTCGTATTTGGAGAAAAGGGAGCAATCATAGTTGGGGGAGGTGATTGAGGTTCAGCATACATATTTGATCACAAGCAGGGCACCCAACTACAGCTCCTGCAGCATGGAAAGGAAGGACTGGTGCAAACAATAACAGTACACCCTAAGAATAGCTAACGTGCATGATATTCAGTTCTATATAGGTTTACGATGAGGAAACACATACCACCATCATCACTGCCACATCAAGTAACATGTCCAATCTGACCATCATGATCTAAAAGCATACCCACCACAGGCCAGAAAATGATCCAGCTGTGCCTAAAAGTGGTGCCACCATGGAATGAGGAATATTTCAAATATTGAATGGAACTCTGGATTTATTATTGATTTGCGTTCTAATGGTCATCCTGATGGATACAATGGTGTGCAGTGTAAAATAGGCAAAGTTTGATGCTGACAGACTGGGCACTCAGGGCCTTTCAATAAATCAATGGCAACATGGCAGCATCGCTGATATCATTGCCACACTCCTACCATACACCACAAGAAAGGAAGATACAACTCTGGCAGGTGTTTGAGCAGAATGGTTGAGGGTGAAGAAAGAAGTAGTCAAACATCAACACCAATCTTGGGAAATGGTGGAGGATGAGATCACCGGGGACAGCAGTATAACAGAACCACCCTTGTTTGTGGTTTATGACAGCCCCATCATCAAAGAAATCTTGGGGTCAAACAAGACATTTGGTAGAAGGCAAGGGAATGGAAGGGAGCAAAGGGGACATGTGATGGAGATGAAAGACAGAAATCAAAGAGAGTGAAGAGAAAGAATGACGGAATTGGAGGGAGTAGCAAGCTTGATGAGCGTCAAGTAGATACTTGATCTTGTGTGCTTGAATTTGAGATGTTGAACACTGCCCGACGGAAACAAGGAGCAAACAGAGATGAAAGGCATTACCTGTAGGAGGAGAAGCTGTCCGCAGTTTACTGTGGACAGCTGGAGGTCACTCTCCAGTGAAGGAAAGCAACGATGGCTGTGATGTGAAGGGACTGCCATTGGAGACAGTGAGGAGCAGAAATTGTCCACAGTATACCGTGAACAAAGTCACAGCAAGAGAAATGTGACGATGACCACAATATGAGAGGACTGCCATGGTAACTGTGAGGAGGGGACTTGGAAGCTATCTGCAGCAAACACAGACAGCGAGGTGGGAATACTCCCCAATGTTCAACATTGGGGAGCGACCATGGTGGTCATCAATGTTGGAGACAGTGAGAAGGGGAAGCTGTCTGCAGTAAACCACAGACAGTAATAAAGGGACACTCCCTAATGTTCAACACTGGGAAGTGATTACCGTGATCATCCAACATTGATGTGTGTTGACAATGTGGCACTTATGTTGGCAGCAACTTGCTTACCTAATACAACAACCCTTTTCGGCTAGCCTCCACAACACTTTCTCTATGACTACATATGGTTCTCCTTTCTGTTCAACACCGGGAACATCTTCTCCCTTGCTGCCTGTGGTGTACCACAGGCAGCGTCCTTCCCTCATGGTCCGTGGTATACCATGGGTAGCATCCTTTTGACCAGTCTTTGTTTGTTATTCTAGGGCCTCCTACTAGCAATGATGCCCTTACTCAACAGCATTGAATGCTGAGGAGTATCTCTCTTCTCCTGGAGCTATGTCGGTCATCTCCACCTCCACCTCCACCTCTACCATTACCCTTTGGTGGATTTACCACACAGCGATAGCCAAGACTGAGTGGCAACTATTGTTGGACATTTAAGGTCTGTTTCATTATTTCCTTGACCTCCTACCACTATCTCACCTCATAGCAGCTCATTGGTGTTTACACTGACGAGTTTCCTTACGTTGGCTGCCTTTCCTTCTGCTTCCCATCAGTATTTACACTGATGAGTTTCCTTGCATTGGCCATCTCTTCATTTGCTACTCATCGATGTTTACACTGACGAGTTTCCTTGCGTTGGCCGCCTTTTCCTCTCATCAGTGTTTACACTGATGAGTTTCCCCCGTCATCTTCTTCATCGTGCCCCCACAATTGCCATCTACACTCATGCTGCTTCCTCATCCTCTACTGTCCCCTCCACCAGCCCTGCCTCATTGCACCCTCTTCTTACCTGTTGTCAGTGAGTGTTCCAGTTATCCTGAAGTCCACATCCATTTATTTTTTCTCTCTTCTTAACATAGTCCATCAATGTACATGTTCTTCGACTCTGATTCGGGACAGATCTTCATATCCTTTAACACAATGGATGCCCCTCCTACAGCCATCTTGCCTCCTATCAGAGAGGTGGATGACCTCATCCAGCATCTCGGGAAGTTACATGTAATGTCTTCACATTTTCCCCATCTACCCTTTGCACATAGACACCACTGCACATGGGCTCCCTTTTTTCATGCCTAAAATATACTGCCAGTACCATACCCATCATTTGCTTGGACGGAACATTCACATTACACTCTGCTCTCCTCACTAAGTGGCTTGAGCTTGACACCTTCCTCATTCAGGTGTTCAGGGCTTTCTCAGACAGACACACTTGCAGTGTCATGGTGAGTGTTATGCTTGGCCTTGGGTAAGGTCAAGCGTAGCCTTGATAGTCCTAGCAGATCGAATATGAGGGGATGAGGATTCCAAGTCGCTTTGACTATAGCAAACAAGGGCCTGAGACACAGTTGCTTTGATTATAGCACCGTGGAGTCAAGGATTCGACAGAGGGGTGCTCTGTGGAGACTTCCGAAGGGACATTTTTTGGTGGAACGGGTTCAGAGGGAGTGCCCACTCATGAGTAGGGCAAGAACTCGCTCGGAGGGACAAGGGATGAGGCTAGCAGGTATATTTGAGGAACTAGGAGTACACTCGAGGAGAACTAGCTTAGGGAATCCATGGGCGAGTACGTGGGTTTATATAGGCCGGAGGACTTTAGGGCAGGTGCGAGATAAGAGATAAGAAAGGGACGCGTCAGCATCCATGGAAACTTGTAGAACATTCTATGAGTTTCAGTGAATGCCACCAAGTAATGTGCCAAATGGTGTGTGAAAGAGAATAAAACGTAACATTACCCCCTTAGTAAATTCAAGCTCCGAGAGAATAAGTCCGAGCGTCTAGGGGAGGAGATGGGACGTTGTGGGGTCATCTTTTTGGAAGGACGAGTAGGAGGGGCCAGGGGATCCGGTCATGTTGGCGATGGCGGAGTCATCGAAGTCATAATAATCATAGTAATCATCAAAACTGGGGGAGGGGGAGCGGTGAGTGCGAAGGAGAGGATGAGCACGTCATCCAGTGAAGATACATGCTGAACGTGTGGAGCAAGAGGAGCGGAAGGGATGAGCTGAGGGGGGACAAGGAAGGGACTGCCGGGGCCAGAGAGCGGTAGCAAAGTCTACAGCCTGTCATCCAATGTCCAGGGGCCCAGAGATGGCAGTAAGGGCATTGATATTCGTGACATTCAGTGTGAAAATGGCTGAGACGTCGGCAGCTGAAACAGGCGGCGGAGAAGCGGGGGTCACCAGGGGAGAGAACGGGATGGATGTCATTTGTGTAGAGGGTGAGGTTATAGGTTTGTAATGCGGTCAGGGGTTCCAGTTGAAAGTGGACAGCAGGAGGAACTGGGACTGGAGAGGGTTTGTATAAGGGTGTTAATTGTTTACCTTTACTCATGACTCAAGATCACGCTGGCGAGATGAACCGCATTAGGATTCGCCGTGATACGTAGAGTACTGAGTAAAGATTAGATGGGGATCGTTAAGGCGATCCCCAACTATTTAATACTGCAGCGCATGTGATTCCTTCTTATCACATGTGCTCTTCGAGCTGTCATACTCGATATGGGGCTTTTAGCCCCTTAGTCCTTACACCCTCCCCTTGTAGAGGAGGCGACTACTCGTAACTAGAGTAATAATATATGAATGATCCATAGTATGTAGCTAAATTTTACAAGGATGCAAGCAACACGTTTAGTAGTCCATTTAGTACGAAAAGCATAGTAGGTGGAGGTTGCGCTTCGCCCACGAGAATGTCATCAAGCAGGGTTATGCCTGCATTTTAGCGCGTTACATCTGCGCCGGTTCGTCCGGAAGCTCACCTTCCTCCTCCTAACCTACGTGGACCTCGATACCGCCAAGGCGCTTTTCAGTGCACAGCACTTCGTCAGCCATGATGGCTCTGCAGAACCGGGTGAGTAGCATGGGGTCGTTACGGAACCCTGGCGTAAGTTGGACAGGAGGGATCTCCTCCAGGGAGACACCTCGCGCGCGCGCCTATCGCTCGTATGTCTCCAGCGTACAGTTGATCGAGTCGTCTGGATTCCGGAACTGGAGGTCCTCCCTCAATGGGCCATAAATGGCCAAGGTTGAAGGGTTTTCGAAACCCCCTCCTTCTTCCGTTCGAAGGACCATTTCGCATGTCACATTCCTGGCCCACAAGACGGCATCGTCGGCGTCGTGGTAGGTGACGCCATTGGCGGCGAGGTAGGCTGCAACATTGGCCATGGTGGCCTTGTTGGTGAACTCGCCATGCCAGGGCAAGTGCCCATTGATTGCGGGCGAGACCTCCACATCCTCTAGTAGGGCTCTGTAGCGACCCGGCACGAGTAACAGGCGAACGAGTTCGCGCTGCCAGACCATGTGGTCGTAGCTCCACCACAGGACGGGAGCCAGGCACTCCATGATCAGGAAGCCCCATACTTGTCGACAGAACGGAGGATTGAGGGGAGAGTCCTCGTCGTCGGGGCAGGTAAGGAAGCCCACAGCTCCAGGGAAGACCCTTCGAACAGTCTGGCACTGCCCAGCACTTGAGCAGGCCAGCTGGCATTGTTCGATGAATGCTACCCAAGCGTCGACAGAAGAGTCGAGCGAGGGCGCCCCTTTGGGGAGTTCAGGTCGTTTGCTCGTAGAGAGCACAATGGGCGCTTGCACAGCGGGGGGCTTGGGCGCCATTGGAGCCACAGGCTGCTCAGTGATTCGCTCGAGCAGCAGGGACATGCCATCAGTGTCGTGCCCAGGGGACGCGGGAGTGATATCGGGCGAGGAGGATGTACCTCCGGTTCTCGACAAGCCTTGCTCGGACGTGATGCGCTGTTGTAGCGCGACAGCGGCGACGAGAGGAGGAGGGGGAGGCCTATTCTCCTCCTTGAGCTTCCGACGAGTCGCCTCGTCACGCTTTTCGTCCTTCTTTTGCTTCTGTTTCGCGGAGGCCCATGCGGGCGGCTTCCATTCCCTCATTAGGGCCCGCATCACTTCGCTGACGGGGAGGTCCTTGCACCTTCTCCAGTTGTGGAGAAAGGTGATGACCGCCGCGCAGATTTCCTCTGCAGAGTTCAACAGGCGAAGGGGTCCCATTATACCCCAGTAGATACTGACGGCGGCATTAGGGAACCGCCTCGTTGGAGTTGGGGGTGGACGCCCCGAGCGAATGTTACTGAGAGCTAGGTTACGAGGCTCTCCTTGGTAGGCGTACACGTATCGTCCTACTCGAACGAAGAGGGTTTTCCCTCCGGAAGAGTCAGTGCCGTCGCTGAGCATGAGTGTACTTCGTGGCCTTTCACGGCCCGTAAGTTCTGGGAAGAGGGTTCCCTGAACAGTGAGCAGTGACTCTGTTGGTGGGGGGCCACCCATGGGGATGTCTGCGTCTTCGTAGGGGAGGATGGAAGGGGGAAGATCCGAAGAGGGCGCTTCGAGAGTCGAGGAGTTGTCCTCCCCTTGCTCTTGACGAGCCTTGTCTTTGCCCTTTCGGGATGACAATGAATCAGAAGCAGGCAATGCCTGCGAGAAGAGCGATGATGGGATCGCAGGAGGAGAAATTGTGGTGGGCCCAATCCTCCCCCCGAGAAGAGAAGAGGAGCCGGCAAATGCGCGAGAGGAGCTAGCCAATGGCTGGTCGACGTCCATGGGCAAGCCCAAGGACGCGAGATGAGCCTGCTTGAAGTGGCGAGCCTCGTCGTGGACGGACAAGGGAAGGGAGACGAGTCCCCCACGGAGGCGCGAGATCTCCACACGTGCATTGGCGAGCTCCTTAGTGAGGTCGGCGATGCGCCGGTCAAGGTCGACATGGGGCAGCCGTGTGCTGAGGAGTGCGGTTCGATCCGCGAGCGCGACAACAGCATCGTTGTAGCCAGGTGGGCAAGTCGCAGAGGCGATGCCCACATGGACAGCGAACTCGTTGCACTCAGCACACGAGTGCTGGTGCCGGAGGAGAGGAAGGTTGGGGTGGCATACCCAGCCATCCGGGGGAGATGGAGAGACAGACGTGCTTCGATGTCGTTTATGGCGACGACGAGAGCGAGAACGCCCACGACGATGCCGGCAGTTGCGAGACCGCGAACGGTGGCGACTATGCGCCGACGCAGACGCGTCTCGAGTACGAGATGGGTCATGTGACAGAGATCTGCCGCGCGACGGAGAGCGAGAGCAAGATGAGGTTATAGAGCTCGACGGGGAGCGCGAGCGTTGACATTTTCATCTGGTCATGGTTGCAGTAGAGCAACGAGGTGGTGGGTGAGAAGAGAGAGAGTGGGCTGATAGTCCACACGTAATTTAAGAGAAGTGGAAATTTCAAAATGCAAGAAAAAAGGAAATTGATCGTCAGGAATATTATTAAGCGAAAACAGATACTAATAATGTCTTTGTTGGCGTTATTTTTTGTTATTGTCTGATATTTGTCTTTATTATGTTCGATGGAATCATATCTAACTAAGTTTTTCGTATTGCGGAGGACTTAGCGCGTTGCCGCGTTTGTTCAGTCCTACGGGACAATTGGCGTATATTCTGCACCCCCTGCAGTTTGAGGTACCTGTCCAGGGCCTTAAATGCATCACAATGGGAGCTGGGCTCCCACGTGGAATCTCCAAGGTTCCAGCATACGAGGAACTCGATTTTGTTCCCAGTCCATCGATGAGCGACGATCTC
Source organism: Strobilomyces echinocephalus (assembly GCA_038090115.1). Taxonomy (NCBI): domain Eukaryota; kingdom Fungi; phylum Basidiomycota; class Agaricomycetes; order Boletales; family Boletaceae; genus Strobilomyces; species Strobilomyces echinocephalus. Next base: position 57,020 of record JBBPMC010000020.1, on the reverse strand, counting down.
ATCCACAAGCCATTTCTCGTCGTCGGTATTACCAACATCATAGAACGCTCGTGCATCGCATCGAGGAAACAGCGCATCGTCGCTTTCCTCATACTTGCGTAAAAGCCCGATGTGAAACGTCAGGTGGATTCTCCTCCTCTTAAACTCGTCTGGTAAATCCAGGACATAGGTGTCACTGGCACCTTGCTTCCTCAGGACCCTTATGGGTCCGATGTACCTGGGGATAAGTCTCCGCGCCCGTCCCTTTGGCATTGCCAAGTTCTTGGTGGAGAGGTAGACCAGCTCTCCTTCTCGGAGAACTTTTCCCTCTCCTCGCCTGCGATTTGTGTGATGTGTTTGCAACACCCGGCTTTCGATGATGGTGTCATGAGCCATTCCCAGGTTATTCACCGCTTCATATACCCGTAATTCAGCTCGAACAGCGCGAAACCAGTGGATGCACTGATGCTGGAGTTGATGGCAAATTCGGTCATCGGTAGTTTGGTCACCCAGTCCTTTTGGTCTGGTTGTACCATCGCCCTCAGGATCTGAACAATGTTCCTGATTGCCCGTTCCAAGGCACCATCCGTTTGGAGATGGAATGCTGTCGACATTAGGAGCTTTGCTCCAAGCATTCGGTGCAGTTCACGCCAGAACGTCGAGGTGAACTTTGAATCTCGGTCTGAGACAATTGTCTCTGGGAGCCCGTGCAATCGCACTACCTCTTTTATAAAGGAGCCAGCGAGCTCTGACGCTCGCGTGGTTACGGAGATCGGTACTAGATGTACCATGGAGGTTAGACGGCATAAGACCACCCAAAGGTAGTCATGCCCTTCACTCAGTGGAAATGGTCCCACAAAATCCATGGCGATCGATCCCCATGGTCGCGATGGGATGAGTAGACTGTGCAACAGTCCTTGGGGTAATTGATTTGTTCGTTGGGTGGTCTGGCAAATTGGACAAGTTCGACAGAACTTGTCCACTTCGCGACCTAATTTCGGCCACCAGTACCACCTCCGCGGTCCTTTGGGCACCAAAGTGCCCTAGAACTCTGTGGACTTGGTCCACAATTATAGCGATGATATTGTCGTTTTTGTACTTTGCATGGGGGAGGCAGAGGACTTCCCCACCCCCTTTGTTTTTCGTGTACAGGAGACCATCTTTCTCCATGAACTGAGGGAAATGGCTCTTCTGAGCCAGTACCTTTGCGAACATTGTTTCACTTCGATACCCCTCACGAATTGCCTGCAGAAATTCGGGATTGTCCCCGTACGTGATTGGGGGAACCTTACTGGTTCCTGTGGACTCAAGGATTGAAGGATCCTCCTCCACTGTGGTGTGAGGAGAGTCCTCTGTCGTCCTTTCCACAGCCGAGGCCATTTCTTGGGCCTCCAATACACAGGTTTCCTGTTTTTCTGCTAACCGTTGACTCTTGCAATGGACGTTTCCCTCAATTGTCCTTATGGTTGCCAGTTCGAGCCAGCGATCCTGGGGAAGGTCGTCCCCTTCCGGGTCTAGCCGTACATCAGCGTTGGCCCAGTCGACCTCTTTCTCGGAGACACTGTCGCCTTCTTCCCTTTCATAGTAGCGCGATAGACAATCCGCCACTCGATTCTCTAAACCTTTAGCATATACTATGCTAGCATCGAAGCACGACATGTAGTCGATCCATCGAATTTGTCGACTCGACAACTTTCGTTGTGTCTGGAGGTACCCTAATGCCTCATGATCGGTGACGATCATGAACTTGAACCCGAGGAGCTTATCCTCCCATTTTAATAGAGCTTTGATAATTGTGAGTGTTTCTTGCTCGAATGTTCTATAGTTCTGTTGAGCGTCACTCAACTTTTTGGACATGAATCCCGCCGGTCTGCAGGTTTTCCAATTGGGTCCTTGACCGTATACCGTGCCAATTCCATACAGCAACGCACCGCATACAAGCCATATAGGCTCTTACTTCCTGGGATCGATTGGTTTCAGGATCGGGTACTTGCATGCCAAGTCCTTGATCATCTGGAAACATCGATCATGGACTTCTCTCCACCTGAACAGGTGTCCGTTCCTCTGGATCCCTGTAAGGGGTGTTGTGTACGCCGACACATCTGGCATGAACTGTGCCAAATACTCGACGAGTCCAACAAATCGCTGGATCTCATTTAGAGACTTTGGTGTCCTCCAGTCTCGAATGCAGGACATTTTGTCCCGGTCGGTGTGCATGCCCTTTCGGTCTATTACGTGGCCCAGACAGTCGAGTTTCTCAGCATACAGGTCGCACTTCTCCTTCTCAAGGTAGAAGTCTGCCCGTTCGAGTAGATCGAGTATGATCTGGAGGTGTCGTTCGTGCTCCTCCATGCTATCGCTATAGATGAATATATCATTCAAGTAGACGTATACAAAATGTCCTATGTGATCCCTAAAGATCACAGTCATTAGATGTTGAAATGTCGTGGGGGTGTTGCAATCCCCCTGTTGCATGACTTGGCTGAGAAACGTTCCATATACCGTTGTGAAGGCAGTCTTCCAGACGTCCCTGGGGTTGACCCGGACCTGTTCATATGCAGTGGACAGGTCTATTTTTGAGTGATATTTCGCTCGGGTGACGTCCATGCGGATCTGATCCTGATCCGGGAATGGGGTGACATCCTTTACCGTATTATCATTTCTCTTGCGGCAGTCTATGACTGTTCGCAATTTACCAGTTTTCTTGGGGATGCATAGCATCGGTGCGGCTTGGGGCACGTTTTTTAGTACCCACCATCCGGCGCTGGTATCGAGTCGGATTTTATCCGACAGTTGCTGTTTCAGCGCGTCAGCGCATCGGGGTAGGTGGTATGAATACTGCTTGTCCTCTTCAATGAGCGGGATCTGGTGATTAACTTCACACAATGGGGGGAGCTTCGGAATGATCCCCCCCAATCTATGCTTGTATTTGTCGAACCACTGGTTCTGTAGGTGAGGTATATCCGCCTGGGACAGCAATTGTTTAAGGGCAGCCAGTTGCTGCGGTGGGGCTAAGAAAACTGTATTGGTATCCCTCTCCCCTTTTAAGCCCTCATGAAGCCGTGACAGCTTCGCAGGGCTTGGAAGTCAATCAGTTCGATGGGAGCCAGGTCACTCCTGGTCTTCCAGAAAGGCGACCGAAGCATCGCTGATAGTGACCTGGCTATGAGCAAAGTCCACGAGGGCCTTATGCTCACGTAGGAAGGGTATCCCAAGGATACAGTCATAGTGATCGATGTTAGCGACATCAAAGTACGTCTTCAGGGAATAGTTTCTGATGGCGATGTCCAAGAGGCAGCCATGAGTGATTTTTGATCTGCTTCCGACGCAACCGAGTTGCAATGTGAGCTGTTGCTCCAGAGGGAACACCCTCATTTGCGTTACATGGGCAAATGCCGGGCTCACGAAGTTACCGGTGCTTCCAGTGTCCAGCATCACATAGGCCTTGCAGCCATTGATGCGCACTTCGATCGTGGCGCATCTTCTAAGGTTCGGAGTGTATGCTGGTCGTACACCAGTAGGGTCGTCCCCTTAGGCACCTTTGGTGTGTACCGATAGGTACTTGGTTTCGGAACATCTGTGGTGGTTAATGCTGCCATATGTACAACTGGGGCCTCGTTCACCGGAGTACGCTCCACCAGGACATCACCATGAGGGGTCCGTACTCGGACCTCATCTGGATAAATATATATATCCCGAGGGTATACCCTCATGAGTGTGGTGTCAATTAGGCGCAATTCTCCAATTGCAGCCTCAAGCTGTTCAGTGAATGTCTCAGGAGAGTTCATTCTCCGGTGCATGGTGTGCGCACACTCGCCAGCTATTTCAGAAGCAGTTGAAGCCGCTCTTGTTTGAGCAGCGACATGCTGCGCGAGAGATCGCATCGCAAAGCGTATGCGGTTGATGTGTATACCATACCCCTCCATTTGTGAGGTGTCACACTCCTCCCATCCGCGATCATATTCGCGTCGAGCGAAGTGCTCAGGGTACAGCTGTGCTGTCTCCAGTGAGGGATTACCCTCTGCGGCACTTTCGAGTATATGATCAATGTGTGATCGACACGGGAAACAGTTATCCCTATGAAGGGGTCCAAATGTTCTAGACCACCCCCACTTTCGTTCATCCAGCGGAGCCAATGGCTCATGAAAGGGGTGTTGCACTAGATGCAATTCCCTTCCTTCTGGTATTTCCGTGGGCTTTGTTTCCCCACTATGTCTGCTGGGCGAATGGGGGTGGCTTTTGATCGTTCCATCTCGGTTTACCCAAAGGATGCCCCGTGGAGTCATTACCTCCACCTCATCGCAGTGGACACTGATGCCATTATGTTCCTCACACATGTCGCGGATTGCTCATATGATGCGCTGCATCTTATCTTGGAGGGGTTTCCCTCTGTAGCCGTTTCGTTCAATCTCACTTGCGACTCCCAGCACCGTGACAAGCAGACTATGTCGTCGGGAATCCATGGTTCGTGCATGGTGTCCCAGCAGTCTGGAGACATCGGAGAGTCTTTCCTCTGTAGTTCCCGCGGAGCTTTCTGTAGTGCGCTTCCCGTGCTCTACCCCGCGAAGGAACTCTTGTTCCGCACGCTCATCAGGTTGGCGTATTGCTCGCTCAATGGATTCGTTATCCCTCCATTCGTATATGTGAACCATGTGCGATTTGCACGCCGAGCAATCCCCTGCGTGAGTGGGACTGTATACTGAGGACCATTCCCAGTCCTCTAGTTTCGGGGGTTCCTCCTCCTCCATCTCACTTCCATGCATCATTGCACACCGGACAACATGTGGTTCGTCCGTGCATTCGCAATCATGGTGCATGGCACCCATATAGGCGACTGGTTCGTCTTCGTCGTCAAGGTCGAAGCGTCCTTCAAGCTCCTCGATGACTTCCTCTGATGAGTGGTTTTCATCTTCTCCACTGGGCTCCATGCGGTCAGGCTCGGCTTCCTCGTCGTTCCCTTCATCGGGATCGGCATCGGGAATCCCCGTAATGTCGCATTCTTCAGGGATCTCCGTCCCTTCTTGCACATCTGCCGCATACAGGCAAGGTCTATTCGCCAGCCTGTAACCAGGCTTCCGGGGTTCGGTACACCTATCGGCCATATGGCCTTCCCTATTGCAGTTAAAGCAAGTGATTCCTGGAAGGAATCCCTGCGGTTTTTTATTGCCATCAGCAGGGTGGGTTTCTCCCCGCTGATGTTGATGGTCTGTACCGTCTTTAACTTCACCTCTTGGTGTGCCTGGCGCCATGTTCGCCCTGTTGCGGTAAATCGTGTTACCTCTCTTGAAGAACTGGGGTTTATCCCCATGATTTCTCGTAGGTGTATTTTCACCTTTTTGATTCGACTGGTTGTTCAGTTGCGAGCTCCGTTGCTGTTGCAACGTTTGGGGGGTTTTACCTCCATGATATTGAGTGACTTGCATGTGCATGTTGATAGCCTTTTGGGCTGTCTCCATGCGCCATACTTCCTCGAGGATCTCGTCAATGGTTGAATGCTCAGCGGATATGCTGCGCGATTCGTAAATCACCTTAACGATCGCGTGGGGTAACCCACGGAGGTACTTCCTCCGAAATGAATAATCATCCGGGGGATGTACCATTCGTTTTGCACGATGCTTCAAATCATTATAAAAGGTGATTGATCCCTTCTGGGGATTATACCTCATGCAGTCGTATTTATCCGCGGCACTTTGTGCCGACGCCTCGTGTACGAACTGTTTGAACATCTCACAGATGAGATATTCAAATGTCCAGTGACGATGCTGACGATCAGGAGAGTCTATCTCCGTATAATACCACTCAGAGGCAATTCCCTCCAGGTACAGCCCACCTTCGTCCCGTCGTCGGGGATTTTGTCGAGGAGGCTCTCATCCTCCTCTATCCCTATCATTTTGGGGTTCGTATTCCCTTCGACGTCGATGGGAGCTATCACTCCCTCCATGGCTTCTCTCTGAGGGATTGTTGATTAATTCGACTTCAATCCCTGCCAGACGATGGCCGTTGTCAAGGAATGCCCTCTCGCGGGCCATCTGATGTAACACTGCTGGGTTCCTTTGCGTCCCATACAGATGTCGGATAATATCCGAGTTTCGACCGGAGAGGTATGCCGGTCGATTCGGCATATCGACACAAAATCCTCCTCGACGTTCGGGTCGTTCGGGGCGCTCTATGGCCCGTTGAGGGATCGATCGAGGGATTGACCCTCCCGTATCTTCACGCTTAATTGGTGTTATTGTCAGGGATGATGGGACCCCTAGGTCCTCCGCCTCTTCATTCAAGGCTCTATTAGCCTCCCTAGATATGGCGACTCGTGCTCTATCAAGGAGCAGTCCCTCTGCATGGCCGAAGCGTGGCCCATTGGGGTTCATTCCTCCAGGGCTCTGACTGTATTCTGCCCATGCATTGCGGACTCCCTCGAGGTAGTCGTTCACCATTGCCAAGGCAACCTGAGGGTTCATGGGGGTTCCTCCCTCACTCGTATCTCTTAAGGAGGGTATAACCCCCTCAGTATACAACTGCTGGAGGGGGCTCGCTGCTCCCTCAGCCAGTTCGGATTCTACCATGAATCATGATAAATCGACGTCGCTACACTGCGAAGTCAGAGGGCTGGAGGGAGCTGTTGATCGTATCGTGTGATCGACTTATTGATGTCACTCGTCGTTGGGAGGGTGTGGAATTCCCCAGGCATAGATGCTGGGAAGTTCCCAGAACTTTGGCCAGTATTGCCAGCGTTGTCCGGAGGTCGTGTCTCCTTCCTTTTGCCCTTTTTAAAGGTCCTCGTAATGACCGAAGGGTCTTTCAACCCTTCACCGGCGTTACCAGGCAGAGAGGGATTTTTTCCTTCATCTTGCAGCTTTGCTGCGGTGGCTTTAGCCATACTACGGGTAACCGTACGACTCATTGTGAATCTTTTTCGCGAATCTCAAAAAAGTATAAGGGTGTTAATCGTTTACCTTTACTCGTGACTCAAGATCACGCTGGCGAGATGAACCGTGTTAGGATTCGCCGTGATATGTAGAGTACTGAGTAAAGATTAGATGGGGATCGTTAAGGCGATCCCCAACTATTTAATACTGCAGCGCATGTGATTCCTTTTTATCACATGTGCTCTTCGAGCTGTCATACTCGATATGGGGCTTTTAGCCCCTTAGTTCTTACAGTTTGCGGGAGGTGTATAGGGTTCATCGAATTCTACTGGTGGTGCCCTGGCTAACACCAGGTTGAGGGAGTAGTGATGGATTTCTGTCATGAACTCATCCATGTTTAACTGGTACATCATGTCCAGGAGGGCTTGCCACAGAAGGCGGTGGATCTGTCAAATAGCAGCTTGGGCCAAAGCGGTCCTGGCTGCGGTAGGAGACCAGGAAGTGGTGAGAGGAGAGAGGCATTCACATTGGAGAAATGTAAGGTAGAGGGCGAAGAGAGGGGAATCGTGATCTAGGTGGCTGGATATGAGTATGGTAAAGCGGGGATTCCAGCCGTGTACATCATTTTCGTGATAGGGCGATAAGAGGGAAGCATGGAACACCGGGTGGATCTTCCATGTAGTGGGGAGTTGGAGTTGGTAGGTGATTAGCGATAAGACCTTTGTTATCGTAAAGGGTCCTTCTTGTTTTGGGGCAAACTTCGGGTTGGAAATTAACCTTTTCAGGTTATGGGCTTCTAGCCACACTTTTATGCCTTTCTTGAAAGGGGTAAAGTGTTTCATGGTGTGGGATGCCATGACTTGGCAGGCGAGGGCATGAGAGGCGAGGGCTTCATCACGAGCAGTGAGGAGTCCTTTGAGGCAGGTTTCTACCACGGGAAGATTGGAATTGGGGAGAATGGAAGGGAGGGCACGGGGTTCGAAGCCCATCATGAGGAAGAACGGGAATTTGCCAGTGACGGAGTGAGGTCAGTGATTGTGGGCAAATTCTGCGTGTGAGATGGAATCAGCCCAGGTGGCTGGGCTATTTCCGCAGAAGATGTGAAGGTAAGTTTTGACTTCTTGGTTGACTCGTTCGATTTCCCCATCAGATTGAGGGTGGTAGGCAGTGGAGAGCGATAGGTTGTAGTGGAGGAGTTTTCCCAGTTCTCTGGCGAAGGCAGAGGCGAATTGTGGTCTGTGATCAGAGATGATCTTGTCATAAAGTTCAAAACAAGTGAAGACTTTGTGGAAAAAGATGGTGGCAACACCCTCAGCGGTGATAGTTTTCTTAGTAGGGCAAAGAATTACCCCCTTAGTAAGCCCATGGTTGACCACAACCAAAAGGGAATCGAAGCCTGCAGAGACAGGGAGGTCGGTGATCAGGTCACAGGAGACCTGTTGGAAGGAGTGAGAAGCAGAGGAGATGATAGGAGACAAGGGATGAGCAGTGGGGTGAGTGTTGGCTTTATGCTGCTGGCAAATAGCACAGCCCTTGACATAGCGACGGACAAATTAGGCAAGGCCAGGCCACCAGAACTCAGCAGTGACAAGTTGGTGGGTTTTTAAGACACCAGGATGGCCCGTGGTGTCATGGTCATGGCAGTGAGCGACAATAGAGCGGCGGAGGGAATCATCGGTGGAAATGTAGATATAGCCTTTGTAGGTGAGGATGTTGTCGCAGAGTTGCCAATCAGTGAGGCGGGAGCGAAAGGCAGGGGGAATATCTTCCTGTATGGCCTGGAGGGAGTTCAAGAAGATGAGATCCTTGGTGGACAAAGAGGCAATGTGGTTGCGAAGGGCAACATCCACCAGGCGGACGAAGAGGGAATCGGGGAGGAGAACAGCGCCAGTGTTATCAGATCCCACAGGGGGGAAATGATTGGGGCGGCGGGAGAGGGCATCAGGGGTAACCAGGAGTTTGCCGGGGACGTGGATCATTTTCAGATCAAAGTCAGTGAGGTTGAGGAGCCAACAGGCTTGGCGGTGATTCAGGTGTTGAGCCTGTTGAAAATAGGTGAGGTTCTTGTGGTCAGTAAAGACCTGAACCAGGAAAGGAAAACCCTGGAGGTAGTGTCTCCAGGATTTGAGGGCACGTATGATCATGAGGAGTTCGCGATCGTAGATGTTGTAGTTTTGTTCAGCAGAAGTGAATGTTTGTGAGAGATAGGAACAGGGGTGCCAGTCACTGTTAGTGTCGGTTTGGAGGAGGATTGCGCTTGAAGCGCATTCTGAGGTGTCAGTGGTGATTGTGAAAGGTCGGGAGACATCGGAAAGGATGAGGACGGCTTTCGATAAGAACAACCATTTGAGTTCATTGAAGGCTTCTTGGCAGGGTTTAGGCCAATGCCAAGGTTGGTCTTTCTTGGTCAGGTTGAGGAGGGGGCAGGCGACCATGGAATAATCCGGAATAAACTGGCGATAGTAGTTGGCAATGCCAAGGAAGGATCTAACTTCCTTGACTTTGGTAGGGATGGGCAAAGAGGCGATGCTGTCGAGTTTGACAGGGTCCATGGAGATTTAGCCAGGTTTGATGACCATTCTGAGGTATTTGACCTCGGGGGCGGCGAAGGTGTATTTCTTGAGTTTGAGGTGAAGGTTGAGTTCCTTTATATGTTGGAGAACCTGCTTGGTCCGTTCTTCATGAACTTTGGCATCAGGGGAGAAGATGAGGAGATCGTCCATATAGATGACCAGCCATTCTTTGGCGATGAGGTTGCAGAAAGAGTTATTCATGAAGTGTTGGAACGTGGCGGGGGAGTTGGAAAGGCCAAAGAACATGACCATTGCTTTGAAGAGCCCCTTATGGGTGATAAAGGCGGCCTTCCATTGGTGTCCGTCTTTGATACGAATGTTGTTGTATCCCCATCATACATCAAACTTGGTAAAGACTTGAGCGTCCTTAAGTTTGTCAATGAGGTTAGGGATTAGGGAAGGGAATAGGCGTCGTGAATGGTATGTTTGTTGATGTAGTGGTAGTCTTGGCAAGGGCAGAGTTTTCCGTTTTTCTTCTTAACAAAGAAGAAAGGGGAGGCTTGGGGGGAATTCGAGGGACAAATGTTTCCTGCTTTTAGGTTTTTGTCAAGAAAGTCTTTGGTGGCTTTCTTTTCTTCGGGGGACAAGGGATAGATATTTTCAATTTTCGACTGGAAAGAGTCATCAAGGTTGATCTCATAGTCATAGGGTCGTGACAGGGGAAGGTGATCAGTGGCTTCCTTGGAGAATACTTCTGCAAACTCCTCGTACTCCGGAGGGAGAGTGGCCTTGGGTTTGGCTTTTTCGGCGACGATGGCAAGCTCTGTAGCTGTGGTGAGTTTCTGCACAGCTAAGGGGGATAGGAATTGACTTCCAGATCAGACGATTCGGTTGAGGTGTCGGACGTTGATAATGTTGACGTGCTGTGGGGGGCAAGTGGGAGAAGGACGGTGAAGGACGTTGTCATGTCGTTTTATGTCCTTGGCATAGGATTCATAAAGTTCCTTTGATTGGTCCATAGATTTGGGAATCGAGAGAACTCTCATGGCCCAATTGATGGTTGGGTTAATGGTGCAGAGCCAGGGGAGTCTAAGGATGACGTTTTTGGATCTGCAGTTCATGATGTAGAAGAGGACCTTGTGGGCAATCCCTTTGATGTTGAGGAAGAGGGTGGTAGAGAAGCGAATCTCTCCACCTTTGTTTACGGATTGATCCACATTTCGTACGCGGATGGAGGAGGTGAGGCGGGTTTTTGGGAGTTGGTGTTTTTTCACAAAATCCCAGTCAATGCAGGAGATTTCAGCACTGCTATCGATGAGGGTGTGGATGTCGATGACTTTCATGGTGTTCAAAGGTTCAATAACTTGTATAGGGATTTGCATAGATTTTGATACAGCGGTTACTAATACAACGTTTACAGAAGAGGGTGAGGGAGAGAGACTAGCACCGACTTAGTTCTCCCATTTAAAAATCCAAGGTGAGGGTGGAGAAGGCAATTTTCGTGATTCTCCCGTTGTCTTCTTTGTTATCGTCCTCAACTTCTTCGAGCTTGGGCAAGGCCTCTTTTTTGGCCTTTGAACCTTCCTCGGCTTGTTACTGGTGAAGTGGGGGCATTCATTGCTGGAGTGTCTGGGAAGGTGACAGTGGAAGCAGAGTCCTTTGTCGATGCAGTGTTGTCATTCTTGCGGCGTGAGTTTTTGGATGGCATCTATGTCCATAGCGTCAGGGTCCCTTGCTTTCGGGAATGGGGTGGTGTATAAGGTGTGTGGAAGGGGAATGGCAGAGTTCCAGTTCCATCGAGCAATGGCATCGAAGTGGTTCCATTGAGTTTGGAAGTGGATGGATTTCTGGTACCATTTAGCGATGGTTTTCGAGGTCATGTCCATGCTATTGACACATTTCATGAGGGGGATTGGGATCCCTGACGAGAAGTAGTTGATGAGGACTTTCTCATTTGTAACCTCTGATCAGGCTACATGGTTCTGGAATTCAGAGATATACTCAATGAGTGTGGGAGAGAAGGTTCTGTCCTTCTTTCTGGTTCTATCCTTCTTTCTGACCATCCGTTTGGTGGTGAGCCAGTCAATGGCCAAGGTGACAGTGTCATCTTGGAGGAAGTGGGTGCAAGCCTTTTTCTCGAAGTTGACAAATGTTCTGAGTGGGTTGTTGGCTTCTGCCTGAAAGGCGGTGACTGCTTTGTGGCAGAAGGTGGTGGCGAAGGAGAGGGCAGAGTCTTTGCCCATGAATGATAGGGCAAATGATACCTTTTTTGTATTGTCGGAGTATACCTTTTTGTTGGTTAAGAGGTGCATATGGATCACTAAAATCCAGTCCTCGTACGAGTCAGAGCTCCCATCATAGATGGGAGGTTTGGCAAGGCTGATTTCTTTGGATAAGGAGGAGGTGGACATTTTTGGCGACGAAGGAGGTGGGGGTGGGAGATTAAAGAATCTTCTGGTTTGTGTGACAGGTATTGGGGAAGGTGGCGTGGGAACTCTGGGGATCGCAATGGAGATTGAAAAATTTTCAGTAAGCTCCGCTGTAGAGTCAAGGGTTTCATCCTCAAGACAAGGAACAGTTTCTGTATAGGGCCCCTTTTCTGGGACAGATTCAGAGTTGTCATGGGGTTCGGAGGAGACTGGCGAGTCTTCTCGGTATCTTCTCCAGATGGAGAAGCAATCAGAGGGGTGCAAGGATATGGTGGCAGTACAACAGCGACGGTTGCCGCATAGGAGGGGGAGCTAGTTCTTTTGTTATGCTTGGCCTTGGGTAAGGTCAAGTGTAGCCTCAATAGTCCTAGCAGATCGAATATGAGGGGATGAGGATTACAAGTCACTTTGACTATAGCAAACAAGGGCCCGAGACACAGTTGCTTTGACTATAGCACTGTGGAGTCAAGGGTTTGACAGAGGGGTGCTCTGTGGAGACTTCCGAAGGGACATTTTTGGTGGAACAGGTTCAGAGGGAGTGCCCACTCAAGAGTAGGGCAAGGACTCACTCGGAGGGACAAGGGATGAGGCTAGCAGGTATATTCGAGAAACTAGGAGTACACTCGAGGAGAACTAGCTTAGAGAATACATGGGTGAGTATGTGGGTTTATATAGGCCAGAGGCCTTTAAGGCAGGTGTGAGATAAGAGATAAGAAAGGGACGCGTTAGCATCCATGGAAACTTGTAGAACGTTCTACGAGTTTCAGCGAATACCACCGAGGCTAAGCGAGATAGTTATCAGAAGAATTAAGTAATGTGCTGAATGGTGTGTGAAAGAGAATAAAATGTAACAGTGAGGCCTGTGCCTTCCAATACAAAGTATGCAAATCCATTTCAAACGAAGGACACTGCTCGTGACACAGTGATGTGTATACTCCAGGCCTTCCAGCACCTCATTGTGCTATGCTCATGGGGGATAGCACCCTATATGGAAAATGTCTATGACCCCAAGTGGTTTCCAATCCTACTTTCCATAGGCATTTTATCCACAATAGTCGAGATGCTTTGAGACTCCCCAGTACCTAGATTTTCTCTCGATAATCCGAGGGCTGGCACTGTAGTAGACATCACCAATGAGGCTTGTTTGTCATATGTCCATTGTATGGTCGATGTGCATGTCCCTGTTTATATCCACTGGAGCACCTTTAATGAGCACTGTCGGCCAATGTTCAATCCTGTACCCGGAAGCATGTAAGATGTCAACTGGATCAACAGGTGCCTTCCTTCTGAAGCAGTCTTGAAGGGTGTCAGTGGTCCATCTGTTTCTTCCAGCATCCCCTCTGTGTAGAAGCCCCCTCCTGGTCTTATTCTTGTCGCTCCACCACCTATCAAGGGAAGTGGCCAATGATGTGGAGAAACTTGGAGGGAATTCTTTGCTCGGCAGGCTCAGGCAAATTCGACTACTATGTGGAAGAAGTCGCCTACAGCATAAAAGACTCGTAAAGAACGTACCAAGCACACCAAAGCTAATGGAATGTCTGGACAGAAAGGAGCAAATGTGTTTTACTGGGATGGTAGACAACGGCATTATGACAGTTTCATGCATGAGTGGAATCTGTGCACTGAATTTGATCTAGATGCTAGATCAGAATGCAATGATGACAGCGATGATGACCTGCCAATGCTCCCCAAACAGTCTGTTGCTGTCCCTGCACAACTCCCCTCTTTGTCTGCTGACATGCTTAGTATGGATTTCGAGTACAGCAGGCCTTAAGAGCCCAGAGGACCTTCTGGGAATCTGACATCCACTTGCAAGGCTCCACAAGAGGCCAAGCTTCCTTCTGTGGACTTGCCAATGCCCTATCATCATTTGTGAGAGTCCCAGACTTCCTTCGGTGGTCAACAGTGATCATCCAGCAATGTCCTCCTGATTGAGCCGTCAATGTCAGGTCCAGAAGCTGTGCCTCCTGTGGATCAGCCAATGCTATGTAGCCCCCTTCCTGAGTCCCAGGCATCCTTGGGTGCTCAACAGCAGCTATCTGACAATGCTCCCCTGATTGACAAGCCAATATCACACTTGCAGGCTGATCCTCCAAAAGAGGATCAGTCAATGTCATCTGGCTAACTTCCTGATCTCCAAGCATCTGCTAGTGCCCATCCCACATCTGTCTTCATTGGTGACAATATCCCAAACTCTGAGACAGCCCCAACAACAGATCTTCATGATGTCTTGGCTATGCACTATGGGTTTACTTACTCTCTATCTCACAGGGTGGCTCAAACAAATGCCTTGCTTTCCTCCTTTACTTTCAAAATCTATGAGGGCAGGTCAACCCTATCCAGTGAAACATCCTTTTGCACGGCAGCAGCAGCCTTCCTTGAGAAACTTATGATGACACAACCCCCAGATCCTGACCTCTGACACGTCAAGTAACAGTCTTTCCAAACAATACACTGATGGCCATTTCATCATTCACCAGGAAGAAGAACATCACATTGCTATGGATGGCACAAAACCCCAAAGATGTTTTACCTGACAACCACTTGCAATATAGCTGTCACTCCCTTCCTCATTTTCCTTGATGACCCATTGGCGGTCCTTTATTTTATTTGAACTCAGCCTGGCCCAGAAGCTTCTGACATTGTTGTCACACTTGCTCGCAAAGGTTTCCCTGTCAGTACTTGCACCTTGCTTAGTGTGGTTCCAACCTCATCATATACCCCATCTTGTGGTCTGGGATTCTTGCCTTTTAATTACTCACCATACTCCTCTGATTATATTGCATACCTTGAAAGGAGAGATATTCTGCTCTACTGAAATTATGGCAGAGCCGTGCTATTGAAGGGTGGAATCATTGGCTGTCTTGCTTGTGAATCTCTTGGTGAGCAAGCTGATTTCATCATTGCATCTGGCCCATCTGAAGACATCACCCAGTTTGATTCCTGCATCAAGCTTAAAGATGGATATTATTGGGATGATGACCTGGACTGCGAGGATGAAGACATTATCTGTGGTGTATATAAGCTGTCATCTGGTAATTGTATTTCAGTTCACATTTGTACAATATGTTAACGTTTTTCCAGGTCAATGGCATCACAGTAATCAGGAACAGACTGCTGATGTCTTATGGTGGCCAAAACAGTCGACATGGGAATCCTGTGGATTGAATGTGGGTTATTGGTTCTCAGAGGGTGAAGCCTGGTACCAGAAACACTTGAAGAGAATCCACAACTATAATGGAACAGGCAACCCTCCTTACTGCAATGCTTCAAGCTGGTGGAAAGCCTTGAAACACCAGAAGGGCATGATAAGGAAGGTGCATGATTACATGTCACAGGTTGCTGAGGACTGGCTTGCTGTACATATGTCCTAATGTAATAATGGTATTCAAATTTGGCACAGCTGGCAAATGTAGAGTGGAAATCGCATGGCCGAAGCACGGCAGTATTCAGTCAGAGACTGAAATCATGCCTCTAGCCCGCCGTCTTAGACGCTGTTACGCTTCGCTCCTCATCCGGTCCTTATTGGATGACATCTCAAGGACTAACGAACTTATCTTTCTTTTTCCTCTTATCTAATCTAATCGGACCTTATCCTTATCTTCTCACAGGATCAACGGCCTTAGCCTCGCCCTCTGATCTCTGCACCATCATCACTCGTTTCACCCTTCGTTTCACCTCGCGCATGTCGCAACCCTTGACACAGCCAAAGGCCTGTGCATGCTTCCATTCCATCATGTTTCATCTCCGCGTTTCACATGCTTTTCTTCCATTCCACCCTCCTTCCATCTCACATGTTTCATCTCCGTCTCATCGCCATGTTTCACATTTGATACACGTTTCAGCCACCACCCTGTGCCCTAGGGCCTAGGGCTTGGACTCCTATAGACGAAACACCTTATGTAAACCTATGTAGTCTCTGAATATATAAACCCAGTGAACGTCGACTGGCAGCCCCAGTCTAGTTCACTTGGGCATCTTCCTCCCTAAGGCACACCCAGCCTAGATTCCAACTCATCCTCTTCACTCTCCAAAGAGCTCTCAGTTGACAAGTGGTAACCTGAGGACTTAGGTTTTAGGGTTGTATCAGACGCTCACCTCACCTTCAGGCCCTCTCCTGCTATCATACAATGGCAGCTCCAGAAGAGCAACCTGGTCGTGGAAGGGGCATGGGTGCCCCTTCCTCCTCTCAAATTACTTGGCAGGTCCGGAAATCGAAAGGCAAAGAAAGAGCCATCCCCTCACAGCCTATCTCTGGTTCTGCTCCTGCTGTTCCTGCTCCCTCTACTCAGAAACGTTCTCAGGAAGCTGTCGTACATGATTTGATCAAATGGGAGCCTTACCCTCGTCTTACGGAGCAGCTTTTTCAATGGCTGTTCAGTCATGAGCACGATTGTGGCATTCTTTTCAACAAGAAAGTGCAAGGGGACTCATCCGGCATCTCTGTAACAACTGGGATGGGTCTCTGGAGGAACAAGAAGGATATTCGAGCTGCCATCACCAAAGCACTTTTCAAAGGCAATGTTACATATGGTGCTGCATATGCTGCTCAGCCAGAGAAATTTACCCAAGCTGTAGCCAGCCACCTCGAAACGTATATCTCTCTTTGGTCAATTTCCTCGTGATCTCATCAGCATTTTCACAGATTGAAGAAATGGTACCGAATGCAATTTCAGACGTTGAAGTCCACCAGGCAGGGGATTATGCCCAATCATCCCAAATACAGTAACATCATGGGTAAGTTTTGTTGCGTCCTCTCCTTTATATGTGATGTTTACGATATCCTTCATAGACAAAGTTGTCTCTGAATTTCCGTATTGGCACGAGTGCAATCAGCTTTGGCACGGTAACCCCCAATATGATACAAGATTATTCAACTCAACTCCTGGACTTGATCGCTCCAAAGACCTCCTCTCCATCATTAAGTGTGGTGCTACAACTGCAGGCACCACATCTGCGAACCGATATGCCACCACAGCTAAGGAAGATGATCAAGGACTCGAGGGGGAAGATGGCGGTGATGGTGATGATGTCGTCATGGGATCTGACCCTAATGATATAGGGAATGAAGAGGTGATTGCCGCTGCCAAGGATAATGAACTTGACATCTATCAGCCTGATCATCGGGAGTTGATGCATGAGGAAGAAGAGTGGTCACCACAAGCTGATGAACAAGAGATGGACATGGAAAAGGACCAAGAATAGGGCATGCTGGACGATGCTCCACCTACATTTCATGACGATATGCCTGAGGCGTCACAGCAACTATCTGCTGGATCTCTGCGTCAGTTCTTATGACAGGTAAGTCAGGTAGACGCTAAGTTTATCCATCGACTGAGATGTCATTCCAGCCAGCTTATAATGGTCCATCTACCTTGTCGACACCCAGCATCCACCATCGTGCGTCATTGCGGGATAGCTGTGCTGCTTTTCGTTCATCTCCATATCCACGTCCTCCCTCCTCTGTTCATTCGACCTCAACCACTACATCTTCTCGGCTTTCGAGCACCATTACCCGTGCACAGTCTGCATCTTCTTCAAATAGCTCATCAAATGGAAAGACTAGTCTTACTCAGCTGCAGGCCGATTATGAAAGCCAGATGGAAGCACTAAATGGAAGTGTCACAGAGCAGCGCTACCATGCATCAGCACTACGAAATGAGCGAAAGATAGCCAAGGTACATTCTAGTATGCGCAACAAGGAGATCAGACACCTGGAATCCAAGAATGAAAGGGAACATATGGAGGCTGAGAAGATTCACCAGTAATTGATCGAGAGCAAGAAAATGAACATCAAAGTTCTTCAGGAAGAAGCGAGGGTTATGGCGCTCAAAGTCCAACTGGCCCAGCTAAATGCTGGTGTGAATACTGGTGCTGGTGCGGCCATTGGTCTCAATCTGTCAGTGGCTAATGAAACTGATCCCTCAGCTGATCCCCCTGTTGAACCGTCCACAACTGTATTCCCTTCAGACGCATGATCTCCACTCAATCTTGGACACTAATTTCTACTTGTTTAATTTTGATCCCACTGTCTGGACTATGATATTCGTGCTGTTCTTGTCCTTGGTGTGTTGTTACTGCGTTACTCATGTGTATTGTTTCTCTGTTTTTCATAGTGTTGTTTCACTGTATGCTGTCCACATCTGAATTAAAGCTATGATTTCACCGATCAGAATACCATACATGACTAATGCAGTCCACGCTGCCCCATCAACTTATTCATCAGAAAGTTGTGAAATTGCTGTCCTTCACCACCCAGCCTCTTCTGGTAAGTTGTTGTTGTCCTCTTCCTGCACATGTTCTACTTCTCTTATCACCAAGGCTGTTGTTCCAGCTGTCTCGCCTCTCCGCAATTCCTCGAAATGGATTATCATGTTATGCAGCATGATGCAGCACATAACCCAATAGCATGCAAGATGTAAGTCTTCATTTGTTCTAATCTGCAGACGAAGCTCACGAAGTGACTGGAAGCGGCCCTTTAGGGCTGCAAACACATGCTCCACTCTCATGCAGACCTATGAAAAGATCAAATATACTCATACATGATATATTGCCGGTACATACTTTAGACAAATACCAATTATACAGGTTCTGTTTCCGTGACAGTCTGCCATTCCATGGCTTCTTGAAGGGGACGGCGCACCACCGCTCAGAAGGATAAGCTGAATTGGCCCAAATCCAGTGTCCCTGTGGAAGCATCGTGCCACTACTCGCGACAATTCGAGTACCCCAAAAAGCGTATGCATCATGTATGCTTCCTGGCTGACCAAGCCCATAGTTGACAAAGAGCAAGTTGTGTGGCATAATAATCCCCTAGTATGTACATGAGATGTTTGTTGCCAATTGTAGATGCAACTTACCTGACAATTCAAAGAGAATCATGATTTTTGATCATAGAAGCCATTACTATACATTGCCGGTCGTGCATGCAGGTTGATGGATGTGCCATCAGCGGCAAAGACACCATTCTGCCAAGCATGACAGGTATGTTGTTTCGTGAAGGAACGAGCTCGTTGCATATCACGTGAATTAACTGATGGGATCTTGACGTACTTGTCATGACAGCCAAGCAATGCCACCATAACACAGTGCATACAGTTGCAAACAGTCCTGACACTGACGCCTGCCCACTGGGAAATATCCTTGGGCAAGGCAGCATTACCATAATGCCCTACACAAAAGAGAAAAATGATGAGTTGGATTGAAACGGGTAGTTGTTGTTTATTCAACCGGTTCTGAAATATGGAGTCTTGACAGATTTCGTCTAGGATATCATCAAATATTTTTGGATCGACATGAACCTTTGAATGGTGTTCAGTAACATGTCAAGGAAGAGGAAGGCACACACAAACTTTTTTACGGAACAGATGTGGTCGGTGTTCAGCACAGTGTCCGAGAAGAGGAAGTTGTGATGCTCGCATCATGGGTTCTTTTGGTCGTTCCAGGACATGGGCCAACCTCACCTCATCTTTCTTCACCTCAATGACACTGAGCATGTCTCCATACAGTAAGTCAATCTCCTCCATCGTCAACATTGAGTTAGCAGATCCTGAATCAGATGACATGGTACTGAGTTCAGTGGAGAGCACAGAAGAATCAGTTGAGATCGGTGACAGGTCCGTTGGGATACTGTTGCCCATACTGTTGTCCTCTTCTAACATGTTCATCCAATCATCTTCATCTGTAAGTTCACTATCACTGCTGCTTTCGAGAGCTGCACTGATTTCTTGATTCTGGCGGATTGCCACAGCTATGGCAGTTTGATTAAGTTTTTGTAGAATTTGGAGCTGGATAGATGTGCATGGCATTAGGGGAAAGGGAGGAAGGTGGAAGAACTCAAATGTGCGCTTTTCAAACATTTCACACTTGAAATACGATACTAAAATTGCCATCTTCATGATAGTTGTACTTAGTATGATACGACGCTACCATGATTATCTTAGATGTGGTTCGAGCACACTACCGGAGTTGCAGAGTTAGAGATCAAAAATCCCTGAAACCATTCTTATCTGGCTAGGGTTTAGGCGTAGCTACAGCTTATTTGAATACCCTATATAACATTTCCTTACATGAATTCTGCTTATCGTTGTATGTGCTAGCTTGAGTTAGACTGAAGGCAAACTGGCAAGTTTTTTAGGGGTAGGTTTGAAGAATCAGAATGATAGAACTCATGTTGGGAATGAATAGCAATGAGCAATGAAACACATCCAGAGATCGGGGCAAAATGATGGAAATGTAGTCTCAGTAGATATGCTTATATATTGCGTACCATACCAGAACCTATTTTTACTCATTTAAGGACCAGTTGAACTGTGTCTATTCCCATGTGTCTATCCTGCTTTTCGTATATCTGGCCTGATTCATCTCCCTTCTACTGCAATCAATTTCTTCTAATTAGTCTCACAACAGTTTTGAATGATAATATCATTGCAAAGGTGGAGTGATGTACAACAACTTCTTTGACAGGAGATCAGTGAGTATATCGCTGGCTCCATTGGTGCACCTAAATTATTGTTGGAGCATTAAGGTTGGTATTCTCCATAGTGGGGCAAAGAGACTTTCTTGAGCAGTAGTCTACTGCAAAATGGCATAACAGTAAGGGAATCAGCAATATGGGGAACAGAGGACAACAATGGTCAACCAAGGTAAGAGAACCACCATTAGAATGGAGAAACTGACTGCAATAAACTGCAGACAGTGAGAACACATTCCCAGATATGAAGAGTAATAATGACTGTCCGACATTGCTGGAAAAAAGAGAACGAAGATGACAAAGGAGAGAATGGAGATGACCTTTAACATAAGGGATCCACCAGTGGGAAGACAAAGTTGGGAGACACTACCCATAGTATACCACAGACAATGAGGGAATACTGGTAAAATAAAAGGGACTTCATGTCAATGAAATTTGAAACATAGACGATGGATCCAGTGATAGTGGCACGGCCAGGGAGAGGTTTAATACTGTACAGCCAGGAAGGACGATAACTGTAAGGTAAGAATGGAGGCAGAGGTGATCAACATAGCTCCAGACAGGCACCAGAATAATGAATAAAGATAAGTTGAAGGGACGGTACACTGGCAGTGGGGAGAAGATGCTCCCCGGTGTTGAATACTAGGGAGTAACCAGGTGGGTGCAGAGGGGAGAAGTGTTGAATGTATTAGGTAAGCAAGTTGCCGCCAACATGAGTGCCACAGCATCAGTTGATGATCACAGTGATCACTTCCTGGTGTTGAACATCGGGGAGCGTCCTTATTGCTGTCTGTGGTTTACTGCAGACAGCCTCCCCTCCTCACTGTCTCCAATATTGACAACCACCATGGTTGCTCCCCAGTGTTGAACATCAGGGAGCGTCCCTTCATCACTGTCTGTGGTTTACTGTGGACAGCCTCCCCCTTCTCACTGTCTCCAACATGGTAGTTACTCCCTGATGTTCAATACTGGGAAGTATCTCTTCATCACTGTCTCCATGGTGGTCTCCTCACATTGTGGCCATTATCATCATTCTCCCTTACTGAAAAGCGACCTCCCCTAATTGTTGGCGGTTCACTGCAGACAGTCTCCTCACACAGGCAATGCCCCTCACTTGTCTCTGTTCACTCCTCATTTCTATTGGACAGTCAGTTTTCGACATCTCAGGTATATCACACACACAAGACCAAAGTATCTACTTGATGTCTCTTCCATTTCTGTCTTCCACCCCACCCATCATGTGCCCCTTCCTTTCCTTGCCTTTATATTAGAAATATTACTTGTTCTGCAGTGGCACTCCTTTTGGGTGCGGTTGGAGTGCCTTCTGCCTGTAATGAGGAGTACACTTCCAGATCACAGTGGTCAGATTAGGCACGTTGCTTGTTATGCTGGTAGCATAGTTGTCTAGTAAAACTTTATTGAGAGAAGAGGGTTCCTTGTTATTGAGGGCAAGGGTCTCACGCGTCAGGCATGGCAACTAGAAACTAGGCTGGAATTGCATAGAACTAGCTGGGGGTTCTACTCTACAGGCTACGGGCTATTTATCTGTACATAGTCATGGGAAGGGAGGAACTACATAGGTCCAAAAGAGTGATGACCTAGAGGAAAGTGGAGGTCCGTGTGGCCATAGTGAACAAGATGGGAATTAGAAGCTATACCCAGAGTTCTGTAGAGCTGACAATAAAGAGAAGAAGCTTTGGTTGTTGATACATCAAAGGTTGATCACAGTCGATGGCAACGCGAATGTGATAGCGGTGAACATAGGTTTATGAAGAAGAGGAAAGAAAGTGAGTGTATTTCAACTCCACATCAGAGATCATAACATTGCTTGCTTGATGTGGTGGTGATGATGGCAGTATGTGTCTCATCACAAACTTTGGTTGGCAACCAAAGGCGGCATGGTGGATATACTGTCAAGGATTAGAGTAGTTGGTGTCATTGCTGTCATTGTGCTGGGGAGTCTTTTCGGTACTTTCAGAGCATACCTAGGTGATGTTCAAACAGAGAGATTAATTTTTGTGAACAATTGAGCAGGTGAGATAGACATGATTGCTTGGAGACAGTAGAATTAATAACCAGGCAATTAATTGAAAGGGAATTACAATAAATAGCAGTCGATGATGATGATTACTTGGAGACGATGAAACAAGAGGCAATCACAAAAGAATTAACAACTACTACAATAGCAGGGCAACAGTAAAAAGGTCACTCAGTAAACTATCCTCACT
Source organism: Strobilomyces echinocephalus (assembly GCA_038090115.1). Classification (NCBI taxonomy): domain Eukaryota; kingdom Fungi; phylum Basidiomycota; class Agaricomycetes; order Boletales; family Boletaceae; genus Strobilomyces; species Strobilomyces echinocephalus. The sequence goes on along the minus strand of JBBPMC010000020.1, from coordinate 34,532 downwards.
CTCCCAAACAGCCACCAGACCCCCCCTCCTTGTCTAGAAATGTTCCAAGTCTCCTTAGAGTTGAACTTCAGGGAGGATTCCGCCCAGGCAGGCAGTAGGAAATCAAATGATTACCTTTCAGACCCATCGCTAAATCCTTGGTCTGATCCAATAGACGTTGATGGTGATGTTCCAAACAAAGGGCAAACCTCACACTATCATCCGCAAGATGACAATGATCCTGATAATGAATCCAACACTAGGTATGGGTCACTGATGAATGAACCAGGCCCCAGATCAGTGTGAATTTTGATATAACTGCAACGTGCACTAACTCCACACTAGGATTGGGTTCGGTCCCATGTGTATGTTAAAGAAGTCGACCACTCATCTGAGATGTGAGTGTACCTTCAAAAATCGGAGAGTGAGCTTGCAAATGTAGTCAGAAGAAACCAAGAGCTTGTGGTAGGACTGTCGACAGTCACATGCTTACCTGCACTCATGCCGTGTATAGAACGTGAATGATGAGCTACAGAAAGCCTATACCAGGCAAGTGAAGGCATTTGAAAGCTTGCAACGCAATGTCAAGCAATGGGTAGAGAGAGAACACACGCAGGCACAAAGTGAACTGAAGGTATTTGACAAATTCAAGTGAGGAATAGGGCATGCCGATTGCCTGCAGGCCCAGCAAGAAACAATCACCATGGTAAAGGAAGAGCTGGAATTTGAGCTACAGAAGATCAAGGAAGAGAAGGAAAGAATCAGAGTGAGTGGCCCAACAATGGCACAGGGTGGACGAGTTCCTAAATGGGAGGCAGGTGCAAAAAGAGAGTGAGGTCACCACATTGAGAAAGCAGTATGAACATGACCTATGCAATATACAAGTTAGTATGGATGTACAGCGGGCATGCAGGCATACAGCTTACCAAGTCCATATTACAGAGAAACCAGCCAATCTCACCAGTGATACCACAAGAAAGCAAGCTCAACAACACAGAGGAGAGCACTCCACAGATTCATGGAATCCCACAGAGAGAGGAATGATGATCATCCATGCAAGGCATACCAACTCCACCTAAGAAGCCAAACAGAGGAGCCAGGGTGTCGAAGAGAGTAACACTGGTTGCCGAGCTGATGGTAAATCATAGCACTTATACTAAGATGCATGTAATAAACCAGAGCACTCCACCCTACAGGGCAAAGACATAGCTGGTGATGCAGACACAGAGTCAATTGCAGAGGCCAAAAAACCAGGACCCTCAGAGAACAGAGAAAATCAGAAAGGGATCTGGGCCAACCCAGCAGAGTACATGAAAAATATAGAAGCTATGATAAATTGCCTGCTTAATGAATGCAGCTTCATGAAAGAAGGATCTGCATTGCCACCAAGGAAATAGAGAACATCCAGATGGAAAGATCAGAACCTCAAGAATGAGAAAAACAATGTAAATTGTTCAAAATATCTAGTCAGATATCTCAATACCTTCATCAATCATGTGCTCACCATCTCCCAGGAATATGTGTGGAACCTATTCAAGGAAGTGTATGACATCAAGTGTGACAAAGATTTTGGAGATTATTTGTCTATGACAGTAACCCAGGTAAAGATGTTCGAAGGAGGGGGAGGAGGACTATATAGTGATTGTCCATAGTGGGATATAAGGGGTAAGAAAACCTCAGCCTGAAATGAAGCTGTTATAGAGATTTTGACAGAGAAACTTCTGATGAACCTCAAGGAACAATCACCACAATTTACACCGAAGTCTACGGAATATTGGGAGAATGTGATTGGTGAAAAATTCACTCATATCAAGATGGTGTGGACCACAGCACAACCACAGATGACAGCCATGGGTGAAATCGAAGGCGCCGACGAGGTTGAAGAACACAGAATAGAGCAAACTGAAAAGAGATTGAAGAGGATCAGGGTACGAGAGTGTAGAGTGAACATAAGGTATACATTCATCTTATCAAAATATGGTGGCTGACATGTTTGTGATAGAAATACAATCATCGAGTCATGATCACCAAGTCGCTCGGAGACGCGAAGCAGGCAACCAACACCAAAGATGCAAAGACCTGGGTGTGGCTAACGGATGTCTTGGAACGATTAGGACAGGATGGGATAAGTTCTGACAAAAGTGCAGTGGATGACAATATCCACACGGTGTATAGAACCAAGATTATGCCGTGGAGAAGAGACTTGGAGAGGGAACTGGAGATTATCAACACACAGCAATTCATAGTTGCAGATACATATATACTAAATACAACTTTTTTTACAGTGATCCCTCCATTGGATATACGCTGAGTGTCTGCTGAGTGCCTGCTAAGTGTCCAATTACTTTTCATACTTTGAAAATATGATATTTTCAACAGATTATAAAGGAATATCAAAATTTGATATTTTGTGAGCCAGTGTGAATTTACATATTTTGTTTATCATTTTGAGCTCTCGAAAAGATCAAATATTTGCCACAAGAAAGTCTTCAATAATATTTCAAGTTTTATGATATCTTTATAGTAATGGAAAATGTTGTCTTTTCTTTGCCATTTTATGGAACATGATATGCTACACAAAAGTGCATATTTCATTAAACATTTTTATGATCATAGCACATTGAACATTTTATGCACGAAAAATGTTGAGGAAAAATTTCATATTATCAATTACCATTTTCAATACACTATAAACATTGCGAAAATGTCATAAACCCCAATATGCTATACATTACTCAATGTATTTGTTGCATGATTTTTAAAATTATAGTATATATGGACCCAGAAAGGGTATACCAGGCACTGATTCTGTACTGGTCCCATGACCCCCAAAAAAACATGGAGCCTGTACTTTCAGCAACTGGCCGTGTAGTTTGCTGGTTTGCATGCATGTTGGCCGGAAGTAGCACGATGGTCAGATCAATTCTCATCATTATTGCCTCCTGCTTCTTGAATGTCTCCTATATTTCTGTCTCACACTGTTGCTCAAGGGCGTGTTCCCTTGTGTCACACCTTCAGTTCAGCTCGTCCTTGACTACAAGTGAGTAGGGAGGTGGATATCTCATGTCTGTCACCTTGCCGATCTATTACCACTTATGAGAGAGCTGGAGGGTAGTGTGAGCAGGCTTGGTGTTTCAGGAATTGGTGAGGTTGGCATGTCCCATGGAGTCCACTGTCATATCCAATATGCTACCAAAATCAGTGGATCTACTCATTTCACACTCTGGCAAGCTTCACATCGAGCTGGGTCATACTATCGAAAGTGCTACCTTCCAATTGGTTGCAGAGGCACAGCCTGGTAGAGAGAGCTCATGAGAGAGACAACTCACAGAACTGGAATGACACTGAAGACTTGGTCTGGAAGCTGTCCTTGATATCCGGGTGAGGGACGATCAGAAGAGAGGGGAGGAGCAGCTTGTACTCTTAGATAGAAGATCAAGCTATATATATGTACGGAGATTGTTTGTATCAGTGATGGAAACAATCTCCAAAAGGAAGAATGAAGGATAAAGGATATCAAGGCCATTGGCCAAAGATAAAAGGAATAAATGCTATAGGCTGATAAGCATTAGCCAATAGTGTAAAAGGAGCTTATCTCTATGTAATAGTCTGTGTGAAGCGAACATGATAAGCGAAAAAGAGAATATGGGAATAATAAAATCCAACACTCCACCTCACAAATCATGCGAGTGAAGTCTTCTAAGGCCATTCTTATGTCGGTGTTCCCCATCCATCACACTGTCCTTCCCAGCTGGAAGGCACCACAGCAGCACCGTAGGTCCACTGTTCCTCACCGACCATAGTCGGTCCCGCAACCCTGATGTACCCAGAGTAATTTTGGATATGCCATATGAATAAGTAGGGGTGGTATTATATATGGGAGAGGGTGAATATCTTCGCTGAGTACCTGAGGAAAAGGTACACAACAAGGAGGAAAAGGATCAAGTTGTACTCGAAGGAGGTGATAGTGAGGGTGATGGCTGCCATTGTAGAGTAGTGGCAATGGGGTAAGAACCGAACAAGGGGGGTTGCTTATATCTTCCAAATTTAACCAGAGCTGCAAACAAATGCATCTGAGATAAGGGAACAGAGTCCCATTGATGAAGAGGAAAAGAAGCAGCAGAAAGCCGTTGGAAGTCTGCAAGAAGAGAAGAGAAGAGAAGAGATGGTGATTAAAGAATCATGATGGGAGTGGAAGAAGGGTGAGCTGTTTCCAATCCTCGAACTTCTGCCATGTGACATTCTTAGTAAAGATGTCAGCAACTTGTTCTCCGGTGGGGATATAGAAGAGCTGAATTAAGCCTTCTTGGACACATTCTCGGATGTAGTGTTCTGGAATTTCAATATGTTTAGTGTGTCCTTCCTGTGCTGGATTAGAAGCAAGAAAGATGGCACCTTGGTTGTTGTATAGCAGCGAGAACACAGGAACCTGAAAGCCAATCTTGGAAGTCAAGTTTTGGATCCAAGAGAGTTGTTTGGCAGCTTCAGTCATACCAATGTATTCAGCTTCTGTAGAGGATAAGGCAATCTTCTTTTGTCATCTGGATAGCCATGGAACTATTCCATCAGCAAGGAGCATAGCCTGTAGTAGAACGTCTGGTTTCGACGTCTCCTGCCCAGTCCATATTGGAATACGATAGGAAGCCTGAAAGGCTCAATCTGTTGTAACAGATGCAGAGTGAAGGATGTGTTGCTAGGTAGCACACAATATAGAGCACCTTCTGCAGGTGTTCTTCGGAAGGATTGGCAGAGAACTGTGACATCTTGATCACAGCATAGGCTAGATCAGGGCATGTTCCAAGCATGATGTATAACAGTGATCCAATGACTGACTGATAACGACTTTGAAGAGCAGGTGTGGTTTCCGTTTTGAGTGGAGCAGGAATATAACTGGAAGAGAGTGGAGTGTGTGCAGATCTGGAGTGTTCCAATCGGAAGCATTTAATGACTTTCTCTGCATATGCAATTTGGTCCAAGAGCAGGATATGCTTCTTCCTGTCTTAGGTGATCATTATTCCTAGATATTCCCTTGCAGCTCCAAGATCTCGACATTCCCATCGAGTTATGAACTTTTTCTTCTTCTGAAACAGATAGCGAGGGTTGGATCCCATGAAGAGAGAATCATCTATGTATATGATGAGAATGATGATATCGTTGTTGTGGAAGTGAACATAGACACCTGGATCTGAGTGAATTCATTGAAAATCCATTTTAAGCAACGATTTGTGCAAAGCCTTGTTCCATTAAAGGGCGGCTTGCTTGAGGCCATAGATAACCTTTCGCAGACGACAAACCTTAGTCTCTGCGCCTTTAACCCTGAAACCCTTAGGTTGTTCCATATAGATTTCTTCATCAAGCTCACCATAAAGGAATGCAGTTTTGACATCCAACACTTCAATTTCCCAATCTTCAAGTGCAGCAAGAGCGAGAAGGAGATGAACTGTCTCAAACCTGGCTACTGGTGAAAAGGTTTCTTCAAAATCGATTCTGAAAATCTTTATAAAGCCTTTGGCAACAAAGTGAGCCTTGATACGGCCATCGCTTTTGACAGTATATACCCATCTCCCTGTGGTAGATTTACAATCCAGTGGAAGGTCCACAAGTTCCTATACATTCTGATTTTGCAGTGAATGTATTTCTTTATGCATGGTTTCATGCCATTTCTTCTGTTCTTTCTTTGGAAGACGAAGTACATCCCTATATTGCCTTGGTATGCTAATAGAGGGTGCAGCAGCTGTAAATAGGCGATTAAAGAATTTTGCACTATACATCTCTCCTAGGTCTTCTTCTTTGTTCATAGGTTGATGAGGTTCTTCTGGTGCGAAAGATCTGAAAGGTTCTGGAAGAGGAGTATCACCTTCTATCTCTACTTCAACACCAGTTCTTTGTCCATAGATGCTATCAGGTATGATCCATGGTCTGGGAACGCATTGACTGCATCTCGGAAGTGTACTTCCAGTCAGATCCTCAGAAGGCTCTGAAAGAGTCCAGAAGGTGTGGTTGTAGGATAGGTCATTTCTGGTGTGGACAAAGTATTTTAGGTCTAGTATGCCATGGTCCATAATGTCTCAAACTGCTTTTGGACAGGTCAAACCACTTAGAAGGTTGTGGTTTGGGACAATTGGGGGCTAGCCATTTAGGTGATGTAGGAGTAGGACTGCACATGTTCTCGTCATGCACAGATGGTGATGGAGGTGGTCTAGGAGGTGAAGGAGGTGCAGGTGCTTTAGGAGACATGTCTGGAGGAGGTGGCTGTTGGTATCCTGCCAGAGGAGGAGCTTGTTGATTTGGAGTGTTACGCTTCGCTCCTTATCCGGTTCTTATCAAATGACATCTCAAGGACTTACAGACTTATCTTTCTTCTCTCTCTTATCTAATCTTATCAAACCTTACCTTTTATCTTATCACAAGATCAACAGCCATAGCCTCGCTCTCTGATCTCTGCACCATTGTCACTCATTTCACCTTGCGCATATCGCAACCCTTGACACAGCCAAAGGCCTGTGCATGCTTCCCTTCTCTTCCATTCTACCCTCCTTTCATCTCACATATTTCATCTCTGATTCATCGCCATGTTTCACATTTGATATGCATTTCAGCCATACCCCTGCACCCAAGGGCAAAGGGCTTGGACTGTTATAGATGAAACACCTTATGTAATCCTATGTAGACCATGAATATATAAACCTAGTGAACGTCGACTGGCAACCCCAGTCTAGTTCACTTGGGCATCTTCCTCCCTAAGACACACCCAGCCTAGATTTCAACTACTCTCTTCGCCCTCCATAGAGCTCTTAGTTGCCAAGTGGTAACCTGAGGACTTAGATCTTAGGGTTGTATCATGGAGGACCATCCAGATGAATATTAATATTAAAAGGGTTAGAAGCATCCTTCTGAGAAGGTTCCGAGCTGAAAGGGTCGGAAGAGTCTAAATCATCAGAGTCATTATCAGATGAGCTGTTCTTGGAATCATGCAAGGGTTTAGGTTTGTCTGCAAGTCTCTTGGTACAGTGTGGAAACACTTCTTTATCAAATGTGGCTGTAGAAGAAACAACAACATGTCTTCACATAGGCGACCAGAAGCGATAGCCTTTGATCCCTTTTTCATAACCAATAAAGGTCATTTCTTCTGCTTTGGGTGACAGTTTGTGTACCCTGTCTTCTATAGGAATGAAGACGTAAGCTAGGGTTCCAAACACCCAGAAGTAAAAAACATCTGGTTTCTCTCCTTTCCATATGGAATAGGGTGTGTTCCAATTGTGACGACGAAGAGGTTGGCGATTGTAGATATGGAGTGCTGTTTCAACAGCATCCTACCAAAACGAAGGTGGTAAGCAAGCGGTCTGGCACATTGCCTCAGCTTTCTCAATAATGGTGCAGTTGAAACATTCAGCATGACCATTTTGTTGTGGTGTTTGGGAAATAGAAGTTTGGTGCTTGATCCCGCGAAATGAAAGGAACAAAGCCAGTTTGTGATTCATGTATTCCCCACCATGGTCCAAATATAGAGCACGAAGGGTAAAACCGGTTTGAGCTTCAGCCCAAGCAATCAAATCTTTGAGAGTGTGAACAGCATTACTCTTGGCTCGCAAAAAGTGAAGAGACACAAAGCTGGAATGGTCGTCCAAAAAGGTAATCATCCACTTGGTGTGGAAACGTGATTGGATAGGAAACTTGCATAAGTTGGTGTGGACCAGTCCTAACACGTGATCAGAGTGAGAAGCAGAAGCTGAAAACTCCCCTTGGGTAGCTTTCCCAAGCTGACAGCTGCGACAAGGCTTTGAACCATGTCCATGACGATGGTGGTCTTTATCTGCAATGTCTAAGTCCATAGGTGGTATACCAAAAAGAAACTTATGAGCATTCCAGAGAACATTTTAAGAGGGATGACATAAGCGAAGATGCCAGAGGTCGGAAGAAGTCAAATCCTGCAAGGATTTCACTGATCCAGTTGGAATAATTGAGCATGACTGAAACCAATGGAGGTGAGAGGTCGCCAAAGAGGGATATGCCTGAATGACGAGCCTTCCTTGTCTGTTCTAGATTTGGGTTTGGTTCATAATGGCACAGCAGTAACCTCTGCGGGTAAGAGCTATAACGGATAACAACCAGTGTGCTGCTTGTAGCGAAAGCCAAACATCCTGAAGAACCATAGGTGAAAGTTCCTTGTGTTGTAAAACAACCATGCCAGGTCCCAACATTTCCATGAGGGAGCCATCAGCAGTAGAAGCATATCACTTCCTTATCCCAAGATGAGAGAAATCCTCGAGATAAGGCATCAAATAATCGGAACATCCAGAGTCAATGAGCCAGTGATCTCAGTAGAACACTGCATTTTCTTGCAAAAGAGCAGGAGCAGCTAGAAAAGCTTGAGAGTACCACTCCAGAAGGAAAGTGGATTTCAATGCTATCAAGCCTGAGGCACAAGCCTTGCGATACCAGGCAGAATCATAGTCAAATTCACCAGCTGCAGATACACAACTGTCATCACTGATAAAGTCCTCAGAAGGGATTATGGCTCTATCAATGCTATGTTTCCAAGTTCCATTTTGGAACCTCCTGGTATCTTCATGATAAGATTCTCCACCTCACATAGAGTGTGGGGTGACAGGTCTCTTCCAGTCAGAAGACTCGGAAGGTGGGTCTTGAGACGAAGTCTCGGAAGGGTCTCGGAAGAATCCAGAAGCCTTTGGAGATAAAACTCCTTGCTGAATAGGCTGTTTAACAGGAGTGTGGTCAAAAGGGCACTTTGGTCATGGAATCAAAGTCATCTTCAAAAGCCATTGCATCTAGTGGTGATGTAGAGTGCTCTCAGCATATGGCTTCTTCTTCTTCTTCAACTACCATTTCTTGTGGAGCAGACATGCCCACAGCGTTCGCCATCCACACAGAGAAAGATCCTTCTTCGTCTTCTTTACTGTTAGACTCCACTGTCTTGGCTTTTCCTTTCCATTTTTGATCAGATCTCTATTGGAAAGTGTTCCTTTTATGGGAGGTAGAGTGTCCTCCAGAACATTTCAGAACAGGTTTCTTCTCTTTTGCTTTAGAGGAAGAAGGTTTCTTGCCATTGAAAGTGGGTTTGCCATAAACTGCCCAGCAAGAATCAGAAAGGTGCTTCCCACCACAGTGGGAACAGGTTGGTTTGGAGTCAGCACATCAAATTGTATTGGTGCATGCTGCAGTGGAAGTTCCAGCCTCAACTGTAGAGATTCTGGAAAGAAGGGATCTGCCTTGTCTTCTGGTAGAGCGGAGCTCTGCTTCCGAAAGAATCTTTGAAAGGACCTTGTCCGGAGTGAAATCGGCAGTAGTGGTAGTTTGTGTGGTAACCAAAACAAAGGAATGGTAAGATTATGGGAGAGTGTGGAGCATGATCATTGCTTGGAGGGATTCTGGAAGAGTGAGACCAGTGTTGGTACAACCATAGAAGAGGTGTAGGAGATGCCATATGGCCCGACAGGGTCTCACTAGAAGCAGGTGCTTCCAATGTACAGAATCTCATGACTTCAGAGAAGATATGGAACTGGCCAACAATGCCAGATGGAGCATACATGCTCTCAAAGGTGTCCCATAGATCTTTCGCAAGAGACAGATAAGTAACAGTGCCAACTTTAACATAGGCACATTTCTGGAGGTGCTGCATATCAGGGTCGATGTAGATCCCAATGATTGATTGAGCTTGTCAATCATTTTTCTCCCATGCCACTTGCAGCGTAGGGTCTGCAGCTCCACCAGCAGCCGTTTGCTGTGCGTAAAGAGAAGTGCCTAAGACGATATCCATATACCCTGTGACCATGAGAAAATTTTCCAATTGGCAAGCCCATGTTGTGTAGTTTCCTACACCGGAAAGGGTCAGAAGTTTCTGCGCCTGTTGTCATATGCCGTGTCCCAAGTCCACTCCGCCATGTTCCGACACACTCCGACACCAAGAACTCATGAACTCCGCCGCGATCTCACGTTAGACACAACGCCGCGCCTTCGGAGTTTCACTCCGCCATCCATCTCAGTTCCCTTTCCGTTTATGTTCACCCTTGTATTCCATTTAGTCTTAGTCCCGCTTCTTAGATCCCTCTGCACCTGTGCTCACCTATGCTGCACAGCTCTAGCTATGTATGTCCCCGACTCCATTCTCCACTTTCCGGTTATGTTTCTTTCCGACTTACTCATAGCTGTACTCTGTTACTAATGTGATGTCTGCACTCCGTATATATAGTTGTAGATACAACCTCTGTACCTTCAGTCTGATTATCGACTAGATATCCTCACTCCGCAACTCAGACCACTTCAAGTCTCCCCTGTCCTCCCCTCTGTTGTCCTTTCCGCAAATCCAGGACTAACACCATGAGCAGCAAGGGCGCAGCACTCCACTTGAGTCGCTGAAGCCGAAGTCCCAAACCCATCTGACCTCTTAGCTCCGACGTTCCGGAGCTATAGCGGAGTGAGCGGACCCAGTTCTAACACCTGTGAATTGAGCTTAAAAGTAGCCATGGTGTCGATCTAGCTAAAAAAGTGGAAGAAAGAGTGCTCCTAGCATTCCTAGAAAGGGACAGTCAGTAACTGCCATCGGAACGAAAGGGGTAACAAGTGGTTCGGAAGGGTCCGGAATGTTTTCATCATCTGTGTCTGTGTCCACATCATATCCATCTTTGGAAGAGCCCAGAAGTATTTCTTGTTCCACAGCAATTCTGAAGAGTCTTCCAAGTAGAAAGATTCCTCCGTAGTCTTATCATCTGGAATTTCTAGATAAAAGTGGCGACTCTCAAGCTAAAGCTTAGAAAAAGATACTAATGCTTCAAACTCTACGAAGAAGGTCTCCATAAAGTAATACAGGTTGGTAAACACCAGGGTCTCATCCGGGCGTTCCGGATGGTAATATATATGGACCTTCTTATCGTGGTTAAATAGAGAAATGGAGTAGGGAAGCATACAGTAGGAAGAGGTAATTGTCACAAGATGTGCCCATGAATAATTCCAGTATTCCAGAGACTGATCAGTAGGGCCACTGGAAACGTATTCTTACTTGACATTTCCCACATACCGACCTCCTTGGTAAATCGGTAGTGGCCAAACTGGAATCAGGCCAGTTCCAGAAGACCTTTCTCTAGGACCAAAGTGAACTCAGGATGTTTGTTTAGCTTTAACCTGGCCTAGGAAGTCAATGTTTGCTGATCGGCGTGTGACAGTGAGTCCCCAGAGTGTCTGGAGCTCATCTTTTAAAAGATGGTACATCAGCACTTCTTTCTTGAACTTGACATAAGAGGGGTTTAGGAAGCAGAAACATTTCCTTCTCCTTTCATCTATAACCTCATTCCATCTCCGCATAGAGGGTATCTTGTCAGTAGAGTGTTGAAAGATCCATCCGTCATGATGTTTATATGCAGTGTGAACCAAATGAGTGCCTAGAATAGGCCAGTGGTGAAGGCGGCGATGGGTTTCAGTAACCATATCTACTCGTCCAGCAAGTTCTGGATAGAAGAGTTCCAGAAGTACATCGCCTTCTACACTCCTTGGATTTGGCATCATGGTGATCTCCAATAGCTCTTGGTTAGTCAGAACGTCATTAGGAAAAGCTCCCTTAATGTGTTGGTAATCTTGACAACCATATTCTTTATAGTCTCAACAAATGATCTCCAGTCCTTGGTTGTGGACTGGAATCTGCAGAGTGGTATGGTATGTGGACACTGGTTGTGCCCAGCCTAAGCCTTCTAGAACTGATAGAAGCAGTTCATCCCAGTAAGCAAAACCTATCACATAAAAGACAGAATCTTGTTCCGCTGTATTCCCTTTTGAAACTGGCCAAGAAACAAGATGAGAGAGATGAGAGGTGTAGAGAGGATTAACAAAAAGATCTCATGGAAAGCATGGTGGTATAAGTTCACATTGAAGAGGGTAAGGATTATAGCACATATAGATGGGAAGTTTGAGATGTAAGATCTTCCCATCCTCCTTTTCAATTTCTACCTCTATAAGGCCTTGTGGACATTTGAGGCCCAGTGAGAAAGAGGGATATGAAGCCATATGTCAGCGCATGCAAACGTAGGCAGTTGGATTTCATAGGCTCACATCGAGAATGGATGCCACCATATGTGTCTTTTGTATATATATACATGTCAACCATTCCCTCTATATGTTGCATAGGTGTCCATAGCTCGTGTGCGTCTGATAGACCGCTGGATTGCTGCATGCTATTCTATGCCCCATAGTGTCCCATAGGCTGATAACGACCTCGCAACCTTCCAACCCACCTATGCACGCCTATGCCTCTCTACGTGGCTCCAGCAACCGCCACCCATCCACGTACCCTGCTGCTGCCATACGTGGGTGCCTCTCATTTGCCCTCGCCCTCTAGTGCATTGGTAGCACAGAGATCGTTGCAATAACAGCTGCCGTTCTGTTCGACCAAGTACCATCTGCAACCTAAAACTAGTTAGGTAGTTTCTTGGCAAGATCAATAAACCTACCAGTTTCATAGCCTCATCCTTATATCGCTGGTGTACAACCTTTAAGTACGACCTGAATACATATTTGAAAAACATGTACCGCCTTCATTTCTGATGTCAATGTCAGGTAATATGTGTCGAACTCTTGCTTTGACCCGTCGGACTTGACTTGTTTGAGCCACCAATGGGCACACAGCGTCCTAGTAGTGAGGTCATCGCATCACGAGACCATTGATAGCAATGAAGAAGACTTACCAGCCGGTTTTGGTTGCAGATGGCCGCCAGGCTTTCTTGCTTGCCACAGTGGGTTGCATTGATGATTCAGCTGTACTTGTGTTTGAAGTAGTGGTTGGCGCCATCATGTCCCGTGTGTGGCTCCTCGTTCGTCAAGATAATCTACGCAGTAATCAGAATCACTAAAGAGTATGAAAATATACAGTACAATGGGTTCTTGATGCGAACGGTTAATTTTGGCTAGCCCACAGTTTGAGTACCTTTGGATGCTTCGCTACTTGGGTCCGAGTCTGGGGATTCTTTGGAAACACTCGTGGAAGTAATTAACTTGTTCGCGCTGCCTGGAGAGGCGATTGGTTCGTCCGTGGAGTCTGGCGAGGTGATGGGTTTGTCTGTGGTGCTTGGGGACTCAAAGGTGATGGACTCATTCATGGTGGCAAGTTCGTTGGTGGAAGCGATGGGTTTGTCTGTAGTGCTTGGGGACTCTGAAGCAACGGACTCATGTTCATCCATGGAGGCGATCGGTTTGTCCGTGGGGCTTGGGGACTCTGAGGCAACAGACTCATGTCCATCCGTGGAAGTGATGGCATCCGTAGTTCTTGTGAGGGCAACAGATTCATCTGTGGTGCTTGGGGACTCAGTCACAGGTTCATCTGTGGTGCTGGAGGAGTTGGTTGCCTTAATCGAGCCCAGGCCAGCATCGAGATCTTGAATTGGGTCACTGGGTTGGATAGGGTAAGCATCGGATGATGCTGATTTGCATCGGCCGTTTTCTGATGGGTTCAATTAGCTCTCGACTAGAGTTGCTGACAATGTTGTCATTGAGATCTCCTTCAGATTTGATCTTGCACTTTGTAGTTCTCTTCTCCTCGGCCTTGTTCATAAACCATGTCTGCTTGAAAGACAGATAATGGTCCTTAGCAAGCTTGTCGATCTTCCATCCATCCATGCTGAGGTTGGTTATGGGGTGTAGGCTAGCCAACTCATGGCGGATAATCTTCTTGAGGTGGAGTGCCATCAAGGTCTATGTAGTGCTTTCGTCTATGAGATTCTGCTTGCGAAAGTCATGCCAGATGCCACGCATGCAATCGAGGATTTTTGTAATCCGAGAGTGGTCGAGTGGCTGCCCCTTCTCATCCTCTAGGTATTTTGTGTTGTGATTTTTGTCGTTCAACTTGGAGTACTCCCCCTCGGCAGTTTGAAGCCATGTCCTCCAGTTCTCGGTCATCCAAAAATGAACAAGTGAATAGTCTTCTTGTTTGAGCTTAGGTATGGCCGGAACATTCAGTGGTGTGTGCATCTGGAATGAGACGCCGATGGCATCAGATGGCATGCTTGTACTGTCGGCAGGGCCTGTTGTTCGATGGAGCTGTGCAATGAGAGTATCATAGGATTTTCTGGAAACCACGGTTAGACAGAGCAGCATGAATGAAGGACCCACTGAAGAGTATAGAATCTTGCTTCAAGCATTGCATAATTATGGTTTTCAGCCTTTAGCTTCACTACCATCTCCTCCAAGTATTGTACATGTTGAGCATACTGCATATATGCACATTAAATGGTATCCACGATACATGAATGGCTCACAGGATTGATTTGATACTGGTTATTGGTCCACTGAATGTGTGGTTGCATAGCTTGGACATGCACCTGTGGTATCATCGAGAAACTGTTGCCATGACTCAGAGGATTGAACTAATCAGAAAATGATTGTGGAGGTGGTTTGTCAAACAGAAGAGAATGATTGGCTTGGACAGAAAAATCGAATGAGGGGTTTGTGGTCATCGTGCTGCATTGTTGGTGTGGAAAAGAAAGCGTAGTGTCAAGTGAACACTACGATAATGCCAAATTAGGCTACACCTCAGTAGTGCTAGCATGACACATGACCAGTCAACCAGCTATGTTCTTTATAATCAATTGAACTTCGCTAAGCTGCTAAACATGACAAGAATAAATGCTGATATCAGTCTGTAGAGTCGTCCACATCGTCATCCATGTTTTCCTCCTCAAAATGCACAATTTGCATGCCTGTTTTTTCTACAAGAAAATATCAGTCTTCAACTCCAAAATCACCAGGGGGAGAGTGTGGAACCATAGCAACAATGGACTGGATTGACTCAATATCAATGATTTGAAGGCTTTCTTCACCAAGTTTTGTACACGAGATGAGAGCCCCATTTGATCGTGCGAGGAGGTCTCCATGGGGTAGTGAATACATTGTTACAAGCGCAACATTCTTCAACTGGATAGCTGGGTTGTCATTTGATGGATCCTCTGCTTCATTTGGCCTGAGATCCATCAGAAGGTGAGCAAAGTATCGTATTTCAGCAAATCAAATGGTGTTGTTCAAAACAATTTTTCAAATTATTAGATTTGAAGCTGACGACAAGCTTCTATCCATTTACCTTTATGTTTCGGGCCATACACACTGTTTCTGGTGGTCTTTGTGACTCAACAAATGCCGATCGAGCTACTTGCCCATTAGATAACTGGAGTCAACCCCAACGACGAACTTTTTGTTCAGGTTGCAGCAAGTATCTAGCGATAGTTCTAGCTTCCTGTTCAGTTACATGGAGAGCGCATGGATCTCATTTGGGAAGTAGAACACAGCCGCTACCCAAGTCAGCACTACCTCATGAGAGAGTATTACCAGAGTCATGTAGGGATGGTATCATCGCTTTCAAAGCATTGACCTGGCATCTATGGATTCCCTATTGTGCGAGATTGGCAAATGGATCAGAGGGCTGTTGAATTTCAGAAGTAAGGTTTCCTATAGTTCATTCCATAGTCTACTGTGATGATGAGATGGGTGAACCAATGCGAGCAGTTTCAGAAGCCAGATGACACGTAAGATGGACACATGGTCAGATAAAGTGGATCCAGTCAACACGACGTTGATAGAACAATAGCTCGAACTTGTGTTCCCATTGGATAAAGAGGTTTTCAGCTCGTTGGAGTTGCACCAAGTCAATACTGTACTGACTCATGATGTGAAGGGCAGCGATGAACTTGCAGAAGTTTTCCCAGATGTTGTTAGGGAGAATGCCATACAGAAGACCTGGACAAAGACCATACAACCATGTAATGTATTCGGTGGCCTTGTACCAGGAGTTTGCATGAAGATTAGGGTCATGAGGAGCAACATCAAACGATCCTGGAAGATAGATTTTGCAACCTGCAACCACTCTGCCATGCACTTCCCACACATTACTGTTCCTGAAAACAGCCCAAAACCACATGGCACGATCATCTGTATTAGCGCAGTCAATGGACCCTCGAAATAAATCCGACCAGAGAGCTGCCATGTTTGCTCCAATGACACCTGGGACACAGCAGAATATGCAATGTGACATATCAGATACTTAGCCGAGAATTTATTGTACCTGTGTTGTCCAAAATCCACCTTGAAATATCCATTTACATAGTTAAAATAAATATTACCAAATGTAAGTGCGAAATAGCGGACAATAGACCCAAAACATGTACCGTAGCCATGCTTAGAATGGGCATTACAGTATATGTTCTTGCTTCATATCTATTGTAAATATCAATAAAATGTTTACAATTATAATCTAATTTAATATTTTAAATTTGTTGATGAGACTAGCCAATCAGAGAAGGGAATTCCAGAAATGTACCGCTTACATACTCGAGAAGCATACTCATAATATGAATTAATACATATACATAATCAGTTCTCTATTGTGTGCAAAATCTATAAACAGTGATATTCTTCAGCTATTTTTGAATATGACAAGGTATCAAATTTATATTATCTTTGGTCAAGTATAATGAGCAAAATATTTATTACATAGCTTGCACATTCAATTGAATATTTAGGACTAAATATATGAAAACAAAGGTACAATAAGCTCTTGGCTAAGTACCCAATATGGTCAAGTCACATATTCTGCTGTGCCCCAGGTGTGAGGTGCATGATTTTGGATGAAAAACATTCTGGGATGCCAAGGATATGGGTAGGTTGGAGCCCAAGAAGAATGCTGGGACCGACAATGCCAGTTTCAAGACGTCGAGACTGGAATTGACCTATTGTAAGGGACTCAAGAAGGAATTTTAGTAGTTTGGCATATTCACATGAGGTGTTTACAGAGATATTGAGTGGATCGACATCATCATGGCTAGATCCTAGAACATTATAGTTGTCCGGTTTGAGTAGAACAGGGTAATATTGAGACCCACCTGGTTTGTGTCGACCTGTAAGCAGACATAGTAATCAGCATCCACATTTTCCTTGGTGGCCAATGAAATTGCTAATCGTAGTTAAGCCTGGTCCATCAGCACACCCAAGAAAGTAGAATAGCCTGGAGACAAAAATGCGGTCCTGCTCTGCATCCCAGACTCTAAGGCCATCACGTTGTACAGAAGAGAGGTGATGAAACCCTGGATAGAGGAATGACTCGATATGCTTTGGCTTGTTCGGACCGGGAATGATTCCGCCTGGCAAAACAAAGCTCTTCTTGTAGCAATATTCGGGTGCAAGATCGAGAATGATCCATATGTAAATCCAACAGTCAGAGTTTTTGCTGTTGTAGAGTTGAGCACCATTGATTGAAAACATAAGGAGCATATCATCAGGTCCAATCCTTCCCTGCTGAACAGCTTCAAGATATGCCTGTCCACAGAACACATCGTCATAGGTTTTAATGAACCCATCATTTCTTTGAAGCTCGTCAAAAAGCTGTGCAGTACATTCAGCATGGTAGTGCATTTTTCGAGCTGTTTCAGGATGTCGACGAAATGCTTGAAGTTGCGGAGCTATAGAAATGGTATTGAAAACTGCACGTGGCACCCTTTTTCCATTAAAAACTCTGTATCGGGGCTCGTGGCATTCAGGACACTCATTGTAATGCAGATAGCATCCCATGTAGGCAACACAAGAGTTGATGCACATGTCATTGACAATTGGTGCAACTCCACTCATCTCAGCAAGGATCTGTTTGACTTGGTACAGTGTTGATATAGATGTATCGGGAAAACGATGGTGAATTGCATCACATATTCGATGGTACGTTTGTTCCGAAGAGTGTTCGAGTGCGAGGAAGGTTCTGAGTGCAAGCTCGGTGTCCGAATTCTCAATATGAAGTGGTTCTGTTGGCGGATGACACAGTCATGTGAGAGCATCACCAATAAGACCAACACTGTCGTCCAAGGATGCATGACGGAGGGATATGATGAATGACAGGTCACGAATGTGCTTCTCGATGGTGGCAGCTTGCAAAAGATCCTCAGGGTCAAGCTCTGTTAGAGGGTGCACATAATCCACCTGATGATTCAGCCGATCTTCCCCATCTGGATCTATGACAGCACTAGCATCAGGCCCCAAGTCAGGAAAGTCTTGAAGAGGAGGAGAGAACGATCGTTCTCAACTTTGTGAAGGAGAACATGTCGGGGAATGTGTTGGGGATCATCTAGGCGAAGGAGAATGCAGCATAATCGAGTGGCTTGGAGATGGAGAACATGCAGGGGACCTAGGAAGACTCTGTGATCCTGAATCTCATTCTGACTGACTCAGATTGGTCAATATCTAAATCCTGTGCTGAGAATGGAGACATACATGTCAACAGCGCTATCTTGGAGGCAATTGAGCACCAGAATCAGTATTTTCCAAGTCAGAGGGCCTCTTGACCCCATCTGAATGATCTGCCTGACGAGTAGCATTCATAAATGTGTGATATTCATGAGAGTGGTTGGCTAATTGGATAGCTGCTTTCTCATCCTCACTGGAAGCTTCACGTAGATGGTGTCGCCAGGTGTTGGCAGTGTTCAATTGCTTTCGATGTCCTTTGCAGTACTTCTGGCAGACACACCAGAATTCCTGATTGGAAGGGGATGATGGTGGCCTGATCGTCGTATATGAAAGAGTTGGAAACAAATGTGAGATGTCGACCAGCTCCGTGAATTGAACAAGCTTCATGAATTGAACATGATATTCGTACATAGTATAACATTTTGTGAAGGGATCTCATAGCAGATCGTATGTGTACAGCGTAGGACGGGGAAGGGCTGGAAGCCGATAGATTCTCATAGCGGTTGTGGTTCCATCCTAAGTAAACATACCCCTACATTGTCGTTCATATCCCTCTTTCTTATTGGGATTGAGGTATTGGAACTACTAGAGGAAAAAGAATCCAGCACTCCAGTAAACGGTCTTACATGAGGTCTTCTTCATCTAGATAAAACAGACAAACTCTCTCGTCCTGGGAGTCTCTCGTTTTGACGAGAGTCTGAATGTCTTGAGACTTGCTCATTTTGAATGGATTTGGGGAGCACAAGGTCCCCATTTCTTGATTCAATCCGACTGTATTCCACCAGAAGCGAACCGCTTGATCTATGGAGTCCATAGCTCCAGCGGCTGAAATGAGCAAGGAGACTGGGCCTTGGATTGGAAGTGTCTGGAGAGGTTAGGGAGAGTAAAGGGGAATCTGTGACATTATATGGTTCTGCTAAACAAGTAGGTGTGGGAGAATAGAGAGCAGCTAGGCCTTCTATGTCTTTGTCTGCAAAGACAATAGAGTATGTTCGCTGTAGAGGAGAATGAACTGATGGTTCCGGAGTCGGAACATGAGTAGATGGAGGAGTAGGAGGCGAAGGATGTGTGATGTAAAGAGGAGGAGAATAGAGGTCTGGACAATGACGATTATCGCAGTTGGGATGTATACACCTGTCACCACAGAGTCTGGTGCAGCAATTCTGGTCAAAGTCTTGGTGACAATGCCAGGTACAGACATGAGGAATGTAATTGTCTGGAAAGGAATAGGATATAGGGGGGGCAATCTGAAAGTCTTGAATGAACCTTGGTGTGATGCCAAGAAGACGCGTGACAGCTCCATTATTTGTTCCATGTCACAGCTTGAGGAGCTGGTGCTCACCGCCCACCAGCAAGGATCCCTCACCTCTGGCGGCCAAACCTCTGGGCAGCAGCAGCCATGTCAACCACAGCAGCAACAAGCCCATCCGAACCGGCAAGCTGGTCAGAAGTGCAAGGCAGATGACCCGCAGTTCAAGCAGCAGCAACAGTCTGCAGCTTTGGGATCAGGGTCTGGCGAAAGCTAGAAGAAAGGGAAAGGTCACTGCAGCAAACAGTCTAAGGGCAAAGAATCTGCCCACACTGCCAATGCTGAGGAGTGCGCCTTATTTGCATTCTCCGCCAATTTCCCTGGTGGCCTCAACTACCTTCATCAAGACCCCCTCCCATCCTCACTCCCGTCCTTCGCCGCTCCCTGCTCACTGTCCTTCTCCACTGTCATGGATCTGCGCAAAGAAGCACACATGCCTGTTACAACCCACTATGGGCCACCCATGTTCCCTCACACACAGCAATCTATTTTGCTCATGCAACGGCTCGGGGTTACCCCGACCATCGAAATGGTCAAGACGTCGGACAAGGTTGCCAACACAGACCTCAACTGGTCAGACAGTATCCTGTCCGGCTCCAAGCATCGCAAGATGACACCTGAGGACGTCACCCACCTCGCATCAGTCTTTGAACTGACAGATGAGGAGGTTGACATATGGGGTTCCCAAATGGACCTCCAAGAGTTCCTTGAGGCATACTACAATGGGGACATGGATGTCGACAGTGCTGCCGCCTCTTCTTTTTGGTCAGTTCCATCTGCCTTTTCCTGCTACTCAGGGTCCACTGAGCAATATCCGTTGCAGACTTCAATGCACACTTTGTGTACCGCGCCTGATGTAGTAGATAGCATGGATTATAAAACTACTACCACACCTTCATTCGCCCTGTGTGATAAGTGTGTGAACAGTAGTGCCAAGGACAAGGAAAAAGCCTAAAAACATGGCAATCGCCCACCTCCAGATATGTGGTTACTTGATTCGGGCACAAGTACCCATTTTACAAACTCAATGTCTGACTTTGTGGAATACATGCCATTCACCACGGCACAGTACACCCAAATGGCCAATGGCAAAGCACCGGTCCTTGGAAAAGTGATAGTAATCATAGAATTCAATGGGTGACCTGTGCGACTTTCGCCGGTCATATACATGCCCCACTGCAACGTTAAGCTCATCTCCATGGGCACTCTTCTGAAAGATTCATGTCTCATGATCTTGAAGTCAACTTTCCACGAGATTGAATTCTACGATTCATGTGATAAGCAAGTCATCATTTCCTTCCATGCACATGGACCGAGTACCATGTAGTGGGTGCGAGCACCCTCTGTCTGATCACATGCCAAAATGGTGACTATGGCCTCTGTGGATTATGAGACCCTACATCATCATTTAGGTCACCCTTCGTGCAACGTTCTCAAGCATGTCAAGAAGCACTGTGCTGAGAGCCTGGATGTGGATATTCCATCCCGTCCCCCGATCTATCCAGGATGTGAATTAGACAAACAGCCAAACTGCTCCTTCCCTCACTCTAAGAAGCATACAAGCACTCTATTTGAGTTGGTCCATTCAGATCTCAAATCCTTCGAGGTCGAGTCATACCATAAATTTAAGTATCCTGTCGTCTTCTATGATGACTACACCTCAAATGCCTGGGTGCATTTAATAAAGAACAAGTCGCAGATGCTTTCATGTGTCAAACACTCCTTCTCTTATGTCCGCACACAATTCAGTTGTGTGATTAAGAAATGGCGTTCCGATGCAGGGGGAGAATATACCTCCCTAGCATTCAAGAAGTTCCTGGCCAAACAAGGCACAGTAGTTCTCCAATCTGCGCCCTATGCTCATCAGCAAAATGGACATATGGAACGTCTCATCTGCACCCTCATGGACAAGGCACAGGCAATGTGATTACACACTTGCCTTCCACCATCTTACTGGGAATTTGTGTTGAGTCATGCAACCCATGTTTACAACCAGACTCCATCCGCTCGACTCAACTGGCTAATCCCTTATGGGAAAATCTCAGGGGAAAAACCCTTCATTGCATATCTCCACATGTTCAGATGTGGTGCCTATGTGCACCTTCCTGACGAAACAAGAAATGGCAAGCTGCAGCCAAAATCACAGCCCATGGTTTACTTGGGTATCGCACTGGGTTCCACCGGTAACTGGTTATTCATGCAGCCTAATGGTTCGCTCCACACCAGTGCCCATGCCATTTTCGATGAGAATCTCTTTCCAAGATGCTCTGGTGCATGACCTCATCAGCTGATCAGTCACCCTCCCAAGGAGCAACACCATCATGAGAAGAATCCTGCAGCATGTGAATTTTCCAATGGTAGCTCTGACGAGTCCAATGCACCTCGCGCTCCTTGCCAACATAAAGCCAGGCGACTTCTGTCTCGGCCACTGTCACCTGCTCTGGACACCTCATCTGAGGAATCCATTAAGGAAGGCTCAGAGGAATATGAAACCGATGTGGATGAATCAGAGGAAGCGGATACATCCTCCGACGCCCCAGATTCACCTCTCACTTTGATACCCAAAACTCCTTCTCGCTGTCGTTCGCCACTGAGGAGTCCCCCAGCCTTACCATATAGATCTGAAAGGGTCCACCGCCCACCTCATCGCCCTGACAATGCTCTAGGCGAACAGCAGAATCCAGTCTGTCAATTAGAGGATCTTGAGTGAGAATCCACCTGGCACCGCCTTACAGAAGGCCCCAGTGGAGCCTCACCCACACCTCCTGGCACAATGCCTCCATTCCCCTCTCCTTTGGAAGAGGATGTTGAATGCATAGTGCAGGAAGGGGAAGGACCACTTCTCAATTTCCTACTAAAACACGTGATCCCTGTTGATTCACATCATGCCGGTGTAAACTACTGCGAGTGGTCTTTCAAGGACATACAAAACCTTCCTGAAGCAGAACGGAAGACATGGCTTGAAGCCTGCCATAAAGAGCTTCAAATACTAAAAGACCGAAAGGTCTATGAGATCGTCGATCGCCCTCGTGACTGAAAAGTCATTAAGAACCGATGGATATTTGATGTCAAGTCCAATGGCTGAAAATGAGCTCGTTTTGTTGCCAAAAGCTTCTCCCAGGTTGAAGGGCTCAATTTCAAGCAGATCTTCTCCCCAGTTGTATGTTTCGAGACCGTGCGCTGTATGCTTGCACTCTTGGCCCTGGAAGACTGGTATCTCACTGGCCTCGATGTCCGCTCAGCATACCTATATGGTAAACTGCAAGAGGAACTTTACATGGAGTTTCCTGAAGGGTTCATGCCACCTGAATTAAAAGGCAAAGTCCTCCAACTCCTCCGTGCCATTTATGGCTTAAAACAAGCGGGACTTGCATGGTGGCGCACACTAAATAAATCCATACAGGAGTTAGGGTTTGAATGCCTGAAGACTGATTCCGGGCTGTTCATATATCGCAAGGGCAAAGACATTATCATAGCAATCGTCTACATTGATGATGCCCTCTTCTGCAGACCAAACAAAACCTTTGTAGACAAGGTCAAAGCCACATTCATGAAGAAATGGGAATGTCAAGATCTCGGTGAACCATCTGAGTTCCTGAGAATGCGCATATGTCGAGACCACAAGATAATCTGCATTGACCAAGTAAATTACCTCGACAAGATCATAGGATGACAAACGCCAAATCGGCGCCCACACCCCTGCCTCAGGGTTATTACCCAGAAAAGAACAAAGCCACGGTCAACCTGGAACTATGGACATGTTTCCAGACTGTTATAGGCTCATTAATGTACCTTATGATTGGTACACAGCTGGACATTGCCTACACTGTCACAAGGTGCTCTATATCTGCTGTTACCTAATCGGAACAAGGGACTACTCTCTCAAGTATGATGGTACATCTGGCAAAGGCTTTATTGCCTGCACTGACAGTGATTGGGGTCAGGATAAAATTACCTATCACTCACAAACTGGGTTTTACCTGAAACTTGCTGATGAGATCTTCCTATGGAACTCACATCTCCAAAAATGATTAAGATAATGTTTGAAGAACTCAGATATAATCTCGGCCTTTCCCCATCTGTGGAGATAACCAAGGTGCATTGTTCATTGCGCAAAACCCTGTGACCGACAAGAAGATCAAGCACATCCCGATCCAGTACCACTTTGTCCAAGAAGTGGTGATGAAGCACAAGCAGGTCAAGCTATTCTATATCCCTGGTACTGACAATCCAGCAGATATGTTCACTAAGAACCTTTGACATGTCAAGTTCAAAGAATGTCACTCCCAGCTTGGTCTTGAATTTAACCCGCTGGCGAAGACCACCTGTGCAAATGTCCCTACTACTGCTATGAATATCTACGGGATTCTAGGTGAGGGGAAGTGTTGAATGTACTATAGTCTACCATAAAGTAGTTACCTAATCAGTTCACACACGTCATGTATATAAGTCTCGTCTGAGTCTGAAATAAGGGAGATGGTTCTCTACCTCTTACCACAACATGCACGCAAGTTCCCCAACAGTGTAAGTACTCTAGGTTCATCCTAGCCCTTGGAGGTATACGCATATGCCAGTACCTTTAACAGTCATGGTTGGAATCAGGGATTTAGTGTGATTACATAGAAACCTTCCTAGCATTCTCCCCAAACCATGCCACGATCTGCCCCACCCACACCACAACTCCATTCTGTATTCTCATGCCAGTTTCAACAGAGTTCAGAGTCCTCTATTAAGCCCATGAAGCACTGTAGGGTTGACGAACTTGGGCTTAACTTGGAGGAACGTGGCTTTCAAGTTGACTCAGATTCTGTGATATCTCATGGCGGGCACTCAGGCTGTGAAACCCAACCAAACCCGCACGCTCGGACACCCGATACTTGATTCGACATATGGGATGCAATCACTCCAGCTAGGGCTGACATTCTATCTGGACTTTCTAGTGCATACCAACGGGTGAGTCTTGACCCTCAAACTGACTGACTGTTCATTTCTAATTGATTTAGCACCAAAAGCCAGCTCTCCAGTCCCAGCATACCACCCCTCCTAGCAGCAATCAAGAGGCTTACCTCCTCCTTGAGGCCGCTCGCAGTGACCGCCTCATATCAGCACTCAAGAAAGATCTCACGTTCAAGATCGTTCACTGCAACATTATCACTCTTCAACTCAATTGAATTATGCTAGAGCAGGTGGAGGAGGACCTGAGCAATGCCAACGAGCAAATTGGGTATGTCTGACTTTCAATCTGAGAAAGCAGATACTCTGTTGCTGCCGAATACGCGATGCGTGAAGATCAGAGTTTACTCCGACACAGTAAATGTATGTTGTCCTGGTAGTGTTCTGTGTCGTTCCTCCCTCGTTTACTATTGGACATGTTTTAGTAGACTTGAATAGCCCTGTCCTGGCAGCACCATTCCCAGCTCTCAATGTTATTTTGGACTGAACAAGTGTGCTAGTATAGTGGGCTTGGTGAATGTACCTGCCAGACCAATTTTATGATACACTAATAGTACTCAATAATATCATCATGTACTCCAAATCAAGTTGGGGGTGCGAGCACGAATCTTGCCAGTCAGAACAAGAGTGTGGTGGCCTGTGGCAATCTGGGTTGCGGTGTGTCAAGCTGTGCTTTCAGCTAACTTACCTGAGGTTCTGGAGTCTCAGTTAAATCATCAAGGTTGGTTTGCTGATGAAGCCCGATGATGAGCGATCTGAGTTTCAATCAATGATGTTCACTGTCTTGGCTATAGTCAGCCTCTGTCACAGGACAATCACCAAACTGTCGCTATGGTAAAGTACGACGACTTTCTTCAAAAGATCAGCTCCACTGTAACACCGTCCAATGGGTGTGTTGTTCCATCCATGGATGAGATCCTCAAGTGGGAGCTGGATGGGCGGTGTCTTAACAAAGCCAATGTCAAAGCTCACAGGACCGAAAATCTGGTCAACCAACTTTTTCCTAAGCTTGGGTTTTTGTTGAATATCAGCACAAAAGAGATCAACAGGCAACACAAGCAACTTCTTGCCATGAGTGGTGCATCAGACTATGCAGAGATTCCACCCTATAATACGTCTTGTAACCTTCAGTCTCGCACTCACCAACTGCAGAATAAGTACCACCGCTTGTTTAACCCCACTGCTCTCAGTTTCTATGATACCAGCAAATGGAAATGGAACGTTAATGATTTTCAGCCCGGGAGGGCTGATGTAACCATCGGGAATGCTATCTGAGAGCATTTCCATCCTTCCGCCTGCAATGCCCCTCCTACTAGTACCACCTTCTCAGGTGCATCAGCTTGGGACCAGAATCACAATTCTTGTGAACAACCAAAGGTTCAGCACAGTGGAGACACAGATTCCAACAACGAGCAAATAGACATTGATGGGTCATTAGAGGCTATCCCCTGCAAGGGCACGGCTTATGATGGAGACAGTTCACAAGACAAGGACTATTTTGATGGTATGCAGGAAGGGGGGAAGAAGATGCAGTTGGTACCCCATGAATCTCATTGATTGTTGTTCCTAAACACCCTTCAAATTGCCGCAGCAACATTGGCCTATGCAGGGCTCAAGTCCACACTCTCTCCTTATTCCAGGCTGAAGACCTTCAACCACATTTGTCAGTGGTATGGCTCCTTTTCTATGAAGTTATTAGAATCGAAAGAGGGGCAAGCCAAGTGGACCTGGAAGCCTGATATCGTTCTCATTGATTATGGGGTGACAAATATCGACATGATTACCTGGAGTAGCATTAAAGCACTCAGTGAATTAACTACCTTTGACCTCAAGGACAATATGACTCTCACCAAGACTCTCAGCACAAAGGCCTACATCTTACTGTGTTCACAGCCATGGTGACGCTATGTCCTCACCTTTTCTGTAGCTCACAATGAACTACGCATTCATTTATTTGACCGCTCCGGTGTCATCGTTTCACCTCCTGTCACCTTCCATACTAGAGTCTCAGAACTCTGTCATATTATTCATGCTTTCACTTACGCCAACAAGGCCATTCTCAGCTTTGATTCAACACTCAAAGTTTATTTTCCACACCTTCAGTAACCTTCTTCTCCATTAATCGGTACTATCGAGATCGAGGGTACTCTCTACAACATAATCTCGATCTTATGGATAAGTAATGGGTTTATTGGATGTCGCACCAATACTTACTTACCATGTTCGTCTGCACAGTACACCACCTCCTCTCAATAGCAGGGAGCTGGACAAGCATGATTATGTGGTAAAAGACGGCTGGCTAGAAGAACATCTGGTCTATCATGAGTACTCTATCCTTTGGCATATTTCCGGAGTGGAAGGTGTCTCAATGGCCATCAAGGCTTGGAAAGTACAGTTTGAAGGGAAGGATGATAGTACCATCCATCACAGACCCAGCAGTTGGGATCAATCCTTAGTCCCACACTATGTGACTCGGATCCACTCACGTTTATTGATGAAGCCAGTCAGTAGCCCTTTGTATTCGTTCAGATTGCAAAGCAAGTGCCTTAATGAGTTGATAGCTGGACTCGAAAGTATGTTCTTCATTTTCATGTTCCATGCCAGCGCTGATAGTTGTAGTTCACAAAAGACTTGTTGAACAGAAAGGAATGCTGCACAGGGATATCAGTCTGAATAACATGATTTTCAAGCACTCAAATTGTAGTGATCGACCACTACTACTTATCGATTTTGACCACACAGTCCACATGGATGACATGATGACTCAGTACCTGAAGGGAATGGTGGGTATTTGCACTATTTTACAGTGGTAAATTTGTTGAAATTGTATCATTTCATTGCATTATTCACACATCATGTTCTCACACTCTTTGGAACTTTCTTCCAGAATACTCTAGAAGATTCCTTATCTTCTTATTGCTTATCTGTGACGACATACAGATAAGCTCTATTTATACTATTGGATAATCCTTATCTTCCTACAGCAGATATTGCTGATAGCTTCCAGCCTATAGAATTTATCACTCTTATCTTCGGCCAATGGCCTTTCTAGCTCTTATCAGAGCTTCTTTCTCTTCTGAGCTTGTTCGTACATAGATACAAACAACCTCAGTTCACTATATAGCTTGGGCTCTTTTGCCCTACAATAACAAGCTCTTTCTCCCCTACCTGACTGGTGTTTATCATTACTCAGAGGAACTGCTTCCAGACCAAGTCTTATGCGCTCCCCACTTCTGTGAGTAGTCTCTCTCACAAGCTCTCCTTCAGGCTGTCCCTCTGCAACCAATCAGAAGGTAGCACTTCCGATAAAATTAACATGTCATAGGAAACATTACTGTTCATGTCACTGGCAATTTTGCAGTAGGCCATAAGCAACAAAGACTTAGATGTGACACACGAAGTTATAGATGACTTGGAATCTTTTTTTGATGTTTTTACTTGGATTTGCATTCTCTACAATGGTCCTGACGATGCTCTTTGTGCTCTACCTGAAAATAATACATCAATTGTCCACAGGTGTGGTGAGGTGGCGATGTCAGAAGACAGACTGGTTTACATGCTCAACATGAAGAATACCTTCATTCATGCTCTAAACCAAATAATTGAGAAACAATTTACACCGTATTTCAGTGACCTGAAGCAACTAGCCCACGAATAGAGGGCTTTTGTTACAATTCACTCCAGTCTTCTTCTTCTCTTCGTTATCTCACGCTATATGCTGTATCAGGCAACTGCAGTATGTTGAGTATGTCTTTTCTCTCTCTGTTTCATTCTCTGCTTGTAACTGCTGGAACGTTCTACAACATTCCATGCTTATCTCTTATCTCGGACCTCCGTAGTCCGCAGCACTTGCTGTATAACTCAACACCTACTATTTCCTTTCACAGCTTGGTCCGTGCGCTTTCCTTTACCATATATAAACCTTGCCTCGATGGCACATGTACTTTAGCTTTGACCTACCTAGAGTTACACCAATACTAGTGTCACTTTAGCTTCCTTCACCTTGACTTGGCCTATTGAGGCCTCCTCAACCCTTCGCTCTCATTGCCTAGGAAATCCCTAGAACAACTTTCTGTGCTCTTACTGTTCAGGAAGTCCCTGGAATGACACTCCTCTATCCTCGTCATAAGGAATCCCCTTACAGTCTCCTCATCCCTCATTGCCCAGGAATCCCCTGGTCCTAGTCTTTATTCCTCGACCATCTAGGTTTGTGGTTGTCCCTACTTGGGCCAACCATAACAGCTTTAGTGAAAGCTGAGGATGTACGCAGAGCGAAGCTTGAGTCACCTGACAAACCCGGGCCGCCGCTATCCCCCTCTTTCACTTATCAAACGATAATCAAACTCCTTCGCTGCCATGCAGAGCACCTTTTACCCCAGACTCTTGATCCATCACTTCAAGCATGTCCAGATATCCTAACACACACCCATTCTGACACTTTGCACTTAAAGAGAGCTCCACCATCACCTCTGGCTTCAGCAACCTTGGCTGCATTGACAAAGAAACCATGTGGAGATGGCAGGCCTGCTTAGTAACGTGGCTTTAGGTAAATGGATACTTGGCATTAGTACATTTGCTTCATAAATCATTTAAATCCCGATCCTTTTTTCTGCGTCTCTTCCCACTCAGGAAGGCTGACTGCATTGGCAGATACCTTGCTTGACCTTTGCCATGTCATACTCAGAATGTCTTATTATTGTTTGATTTGTGTAGAAAAAAGGCGATATGCATCAGTACTGTACATATTAATAAGTTTCGCTTCTCAATATCCATATTTTTAGGGGGGTGCAAACTGCTCGTCCTCGTCTGCCACTATACGCGTGACCCTTCAAGCATAGCAGCTTGGCACTTGCTCTCACTATGTCTCTTCAAGCCCAACCCCTTGACGCTCATTCTTGCCTCTCACCATGCCCTTTCCTACTCAGAAGGCCATCTGTTATCACCACCACAGTGACCAGCTTGTGAGTGGAATCCTCGCGCTCAATCAGAGGAGGTAGTGGTTGACAATCTGGGTGAGCTTCATACCCGTTGGAGTGTCTTCCCCTGCCAAGAGGGTCAGGACCTGTGTTTCCATACTATGCACATGAACACGAACCTTCGGGTAGGATCTGGCTGAACACAGAGTTGACCTCGGCCTTAGACTGCGTGCTGACTTAGCTGAACAGTCAACAAATGCGCACACCAACACTTCATAGTTGGTGATCTAGAGCCAAGCGTGTGAGCTCCAAACCACAATGGCAGGACAGACAGACAATGTGCTCTTTGCCGGCGTAGGCAATGACGGTACCGGAGAACTAGGTACTTGCTTTACCAATGTCTGTCATGAGGGAGGGGTGAATGAGTGCATGACGCAGGTCCAAGGAACCGAGTCACTCACACAGACTGCCCTTGACAAGCGCTAGCTATTTTTTAGGGGGTGGCCAAATTTTCAGGGTCCATAACCAAACATCAACATTAACAAGATTCTGCTCATGTAGATTGTTGCATTAGATGTCTAATATACCATAGATACACATCTCAGGTTATCTAACTAATGTTGTGGCATGCAATAATTCGATGAGTAAATTGGTTGAGTTTGCCTGTCCACAACTGTACATGTCCATTGGGTCATTTATGCATACCCTAGGAATACTTTCCAGGGACCCTAGGTGTTGAAAAGTCGTGTGCCATAAAATGGCTAGGGTTATTCGCGATAGTGAACAAGGTACGGTATAAGCGCATGACTACGAGATAAACTAGGTACTGTACAGTTATTAGGTAAGTGAATGATTCTACTCCAACACTAGGTTCTGTAAATTCAGCAACTGGCCGTGTACACGGCCAGTTGCTGAAAGTACGGGCTCCATGTTTTTTTCTGGGGTCATAGGATCGATACTGAGCTGGTACTTGATTTATCCTTTCCAGGAACTAAGTACACACAGCATGACATTCGAATTTACTTTAAGATTGTTAACCTTACTTCCGACTTCTACGTTCCTGTTGCAGATCCGAGTGGGGCGATGGAACCGGTGAGGGCCTCTGCTACATATGGTAGGTCATCGCTCAGCCCCATATATGCGCATCTACTCAGCCTTCTTAATACGTGGATAAGCAGAAACGTCACGAGTACCCCCTCCAAGTCACCCCTCACGACAGAGTCTCCTGTTTTCCTCATGATGCAAGGCGAGCCCATCCTTTTCATGCTTGTTCCTCTCTCTGAATGGACTATTGCAGGATTTCATACTGCTTCCAGGAAATGGACGTAATGGGTGTCAACATGATCTACTTCTCCAAGCACGACTTCGTGGTGATGGGCCTCAGCTCGAGGAGACGCCCGAGGAGCCGTTCGTACTGACCCGCGCGGCGCTTACCATAGGTCCTTTAGTAGCATATGTCGTCACTAGCAATATACTATTGTGCGCTGCAAAGCCTGGATCATACAGTAGGCAACAAAACCGTTGCAATAACTAACCTTGATGTGGTGCGCGAAGCGCACCACAAGCACTTGTGGGAATTTCGCTTAGCTTTGGCGTGGCCAAACAAAGTACAAATAAACAGCTACGATTTGGTCTTTTGGTCATGTGATTTGGCCCATATTTGGCCATGATATAGCCATTTTAAGCCATGCATGTCATTGCAACAGTTTTGTTGCTGATTCATTTAAACAAGGAAACCATATGTTGCAGTCAGGTATGAGTGTGGGAATAAGTCATGCAATGCATGAATAGTTCAACATGGTATAAACAAAGCAAAACACCATCGCTTTCACTACTTCTTTCACTATGAAATCTCTTTCTCCTGACCAAATCACCCAAATCCTTGCTTTCTTGGAATTGGGGCAATCAACTCGTCAAATCTCTGCTTCTACTGGGTTCAACCACTCTACTGTCAGCCGTATTCGCTCCAAACACTGTCCCAACATTCCTAAAGCCTCTGGTGGTCGTCCATCCATTATTTCCCCTACTGATATGCGACATGCTATTCGACTTCTTGGTACTGGAAAGGCTGAAAATGCAGTCCAGATCACCAAAACTCTTCAGGATGTGAAGAACCATTCCATCTCCCCCCAGACAATTCGTCGCCACTTGAAAAAAGCTGGTATGAAGGCTGTGGTGAAGCAGAAACGTCCTCTTCTCTTCCAGCGTCATAGGAGGAATCGGCTGGACTTTGCATTGAGTCACCAGCACTGGACTGTGGATGACTGGAAGCGTGTCATATGGTCAGATGAGACTAAAATCAATCGCATTGGCTCAGATGGTAGGAAATGGGCTTGGAAAAAGGCAGGAGAGGGCCTTAGTGATAGACTTGTGGAGGGTACAGTGAAGTTTGGAGGGGGATCAGTGATGCTATGGAGTTGTATGACCTGGGAAGGGGTTGGAATGGCTTGCAGGATTGATGGTAAGATGGATGCTAATCTCTATGTGCAGATTTTGGAGGATGAACTTCAGCAAACACTGGTGGACTATGGATATTCCCATGAAGACATTATCTTCCAACAGGATAATGACCCCAAGCATACCAGTAGGAAGGCCAGGGAGTGGCTTGAAGAGCATGGATTTGAAGTCATGGTATGGCCTGCTCAATCACCAGACCTTAATCCCATAGAACATCTGTGGTTTCTTCTGAAGAGAAGACTAGCAGAGTATTCTGAGCCACCAAAGGGAGTATTAGAACTTTGGAAAAGAATTCAGGAGGAGTGGTACAAGATTGGAGTGGAGGAGTGTCAGAGATTGATTGAAAGTATGCCTAGAAGGGTTCAAGAGGTCATCAAGGCCAAAGGAGGATATACTACATACTAATTTCCATACCCTTGATACCAGCAACAAAACTGTTGCAATGACATGCATGGCTTAAAATGGCTATATCATGGCCAAATATGGGCCAAATCACATGACCAAAAGACCAAATCGTAGCTGTTTATTTGTACTTTGTTTGGCCACGCCAAAGCTAAGCGAAATTCCCACAAGTGCTTGTGGTGCGCTTCGCGCACCACATCAAGGTTAGTTATTGCAACAGTTTTGTTGCCTACTGTAGGTCATTGTACCAACTAGCCAGCCACCGCTCGTCTGACGTAGCTCGCTTTTCCACTCCGTCCGCATTTGGACGACGTCGGCGTTGATTCCCACTCGCGACGATCCGTCCTCGGCATATACCCCTTCATACCATACGGACCCGTTTACGATTGAGAAATGTGACGACAGATTCCTATTCTCAACACGGGTCCGTCAAATTCGTTCACGCCGTGAGTGTTTTTGCCTCTTGCTCGGAATCAAACCACTTGCAGCGGTTGTTTGCAGGATCTTATCCCAGGCTGCTTGCAAAACTCTGTCACCCCCTTTGCAAGCTTGCGGACCCCGACATGCAAGTTGCTTCTCCGCTGGTGGCGAACCTGCCCCTTCAGTTTGGACTTCCCCTCTTTTGCAAGATGTTCCCTGTAAACCCTTCTGCAAGATCTTGCTCCCGGCCGCTGCTCGCAAGGCCGCAGGATCTGCATCATCCAGTACATGGTGCCGCGTGCAGCATCCCACTTGAGGCGCTTGCTCCGATTTCGATCGTAAAATATACCGACGCTTAGTTGATGTACATAATGTATATGATCTGTCAGTTGGGACGAGAACCGTAGACTTTGAGTACAAGGACATTCATCGCATGACGTATTCTCGCCAATACAACATGAAATTTTGCGACTACTTATCAATACGAAGCGAGCACGTGTGCTACAGAACCACTAAGCAAATTGGTATCTTTCACGACCGACAATGTGAGAGTTTTCGTGACGCAAAAACATGAGCCATGGACCCACTACCTGGACCGGCTCCCTTTCACGACCTTTCGTTTTCTATGGCCAGGGTAAGGTCATGCTCTTGGAGTAACCTCGATGCTTACTTTTTTTTCGGAGTACCATCTCTAGAGTATCCACCATTCCCGTCTGCGGTGGATGCCCCATCCAGTTCGGCTGGTCTATTCCTCTTCTTTTCTCTGGCTTTCACTCCACCAACAGCTGGATTGGGTACCGGGTTCTCCTTCCCAATGGCATTGTCACGCTGGGCACGCTGGGAGGGGACCGGTTTCCTCTTTGAACGTCCAGGTGAAGTCATGGCCATGTCATGCCCGACCTGATGATTGCGTGGCAGGTTAATTGCACCTGGTTCCATAGGAGGGAGCGCAGGTGCAGGTTGCACAACTATGTCGGAGAGTGGTAGATGAGGACTTGCAGCTGGTTCGGGTACTGTCATGCTGCCGGTAGGGTTTTCCATGGGGCTGGTGACACGATCTTCTGTCGAGCGACTAGAAAGGCTGCCAGTCGGTCCAGATGAGACTTCTGGCCCTATATTTGCAAAGCCAAGAGCGCTCGAATTACAGGGCATAGGGACGGCTGTGGTGCCACCAAAGTTGTACTGGCTGTACGGATGGTTGAAGCCGAATGGGGTGTAACTTTGGTTGATGCTGTCGAACGCCCCGAGTTGATTGAGGTTGAATCCCGAGAAAGCGTCAAAGTATCCATTCGATGCCATCCCATTCATTCCCATCGCAGGGTTACTCATGAGGGGAATGGTTTGACATTGGTTGGCCCAGGACGCATTAAACCCAGAACATGTTGTACCATTGGGGGTGTCAGTGAACGGACCAGACATGAGGGGATTCATTGTCGGATCGGACAGATTGACGGGAACAACAGATCCTGCAAGATTCGGGGTATAAATGTTTGCCGATTGGTTGGCAGGCGGCGTGAAAATTGCAGGATTCAGATGGGAGATACCCGGGAATTGGGTAGCGGGCAATGCAGATGCAAGACTGGTCGGCACCATGCCAGCGAAATTTGAGGTTGCAAAAAGTGTAGTGGGTGGTCCAGATATTGCAGGATCGTCAGCGTGAGTGGTCGCAAGATTGGATGGCACGGACGTTGCAAGATCAGTGACCGGCAGTCCAGGTGTTGCAAGATTGGTCGTCGGCATCCCAGATACTACTGCAGGATCAGCGGCGAGGGCAGTCGCGAGGAATGAAGGGGACATCGTAGGCAAGGTAAAGCTTGCAAGATTAGAAGAAGGAGCAGATGCAGCAGGATCGCTGACGGGGTTGGTGGTGAGCGGCA
>JBBPMC010000019.1:0-84915 GCA_038090115.1 Strobilomyces echinocephalus | reverse complement strand
TGCCGGCAAGGCACTCACAATCTCTGGCGTGTGGCCCGCCGCGAAAATGATGGCATGTTTACTTGAACATCGGCCATGAGAAGAGGTTCCAAATAGCCACAGGCTTGTATAATAGCATACAACTCACATTCACGAGAAGTGCGAGACGAAGCGAGGGGCCACGACACAACGCGTGCCCAAAACAGGCACAAAAGTAAATACAAACAAATATAAAGGCAAAAATGAACATCGGCCTGCGAGTTGGTGTTTTAGGGATGCCCCATATAGAAACCCTCTACTACCGTAGCGGGAACAAACGTTCCGAACTTCCGAAAGGCGTTGGAGAGCTCTTTCCCACGCCTGTCCAACTGCAAACTCGTCATGCGCGCCCAGCACACCGCACACTCCTTTCCTGCATTTCCCGTCTACTCGTGCGCGTTCGTCGCCGACGACCAAGTCATCGTCGGTGCAGGAGGAGGCGCTTCGAGAACAGGAATAAAAAACAAACTAGTGCGTCCCCTACGCACCCGTGTTACGTCCATTCACCCACCCTCGACTAGAGACTATTCCGCGTATCCGATGACAGACAGCTACACGCTCTCGGCGAGCTGGAGCTCGACAAGGACGAGGACGCGCCCATGAGCATGGCAGCTCATCCCCAGGTATCACATACGAAACACGTCTGCGGACGTTTAGTCACCCATGGCTGCAGAGCAGGACTCTCGTGTGCGGTATAAATAGCAGCGCAGAAAGGCTTCAGAATGGGGAAAACGAGAACTGCAGAAAGTTCTCCGTGAGCACAGACGAGCACAAGTACGTCTTCCGAATCACAGATTGTTCGCAGTTGACGTCGCGGCCAAGGTTTGCACAACTTGCGACGTGTAGCACGCTCGCCTCTGGCAGCCTAGATGATTACCAGGTTCGCCTGAAATCACGACGACGGACAACATCACTAACCCACCTACAGCGCGTGACCGTCCTTTCACCCAATGGAAAATATTTAGCTGTCGCTGGCGCTCATGATGTAACACGTTTTTCATTCGCCCGTCGCAACCGCTCTCAACCGACCCCCTCAGTTCTCTCTCCTCGATTACGACTCGCTTTCCCCCCTAACCCCATCCATACGTGTCAGCGAAGGCGAGATATACGACGCGTCGCTCTCTTCGTCACGCGTACGTTGACCCCATTCCACCTAGCTGTTACCCTAGAACCTCTATTTTCTAGCTTATTCTCGCCACGAGTTCAAAACTTGTGGTATATTCCCTTCGCGCCCATGCGGATGGTGACGAGCACAAGCGTGTGCCAGAAGGTGACAAGCTTGCCGTGATTAAAAGTATCGAGCTTCCCTCGATATCTGGAGTGCCCCCTAGATCCAACATCACCTTTCGTGCTGCACGGTGAGTCCGCGCGTGTGATCCGTTTCATTCTACTCAACGTTCCTGTAGGCTGCATCCCACGCGTCAGGACACGCTGTACTCCGTGGTCAACGTAACTCTACCTCGTGTCAAACACGAGAAGCTTGCCAAGAAACGGGCATATATTGTGAAGTGGAGGATCACTGAAACGGATAGTTCCTTTGATGCCAGCCTAGACGCAATCCGGAAAGTATGTGATGGTAATCTGACCTGCTTCGACGTGAGGTGCGTTTGCTCCCTGGGCACGTGTAAGCCAACACCCAAACGAACTTTGATAGCTCGGACGGCAGGCTACTTGCCTTTGGTGCATCAGACTACAGTCTCCGTGTTTTAGACTCGAACACTCTGGGGGTGAGCTAGACTGCGGACTTTGTGCGCTATCACATTAACGAACCTAATCCTTCAGCCAGTGCTATCCATCTTGAAGGCACACGAGTTCCCGGTCACCACTGTTCGGTTCAGTCCCACCTCGAAGTTACTCGTATCAGGTGGCGTCGACAGTTCCATACGTGTGGTCTGCATTCCTGAGGTCCTCGCGGGTCAATGTCAGTCCTTTCTCCCGTGTTGGTCCCTTGATTTGAACGCGTGTTTCATTGGCAGCCTGGACCATCATCCTCGTTATCATCGCTGTGTTGATCATCATAGTCGCTGGTCTGATGCAGCGCTGAATGCTATCCCTAAAACGCCCCTGTAGCCTGCATCTCTCTGTATTTATGATACATATTAGATCTTCCTAAGCTACACCCAGACGAGTCGGTACACCTCGGTCGAATCCGTCTAGTCGTAATCCTCTTCCTCCACCAGTTTCCGCTTGACGCCACTGGAAGGCGTGCCGGTGGTCTGCACCTCCTCCATCGCCTCGTCTGCATTGCTTTCCTCGTCCTCATCGTCGCCACCTCCACCAAACAAGTCCGCCTCTTCTCCATTGTCGCTCACCTCGTCTGGCGCTTCGCCAGCGATGATCGGGGCAGGCGTCCCTCCCATCTCGACGTCGGTCGGCGTGATCGGCGCGCCCGCGCCCACGACGGGGATCGCAGCCGGCTCCATATCCGCATCGTCCTCCTCCTCCTCATGCACCCGCACCTCCTCCTCGTCCTCCTCAATCTCCTCGATCTCCTCGTCGTAGAGCCTCACGCTCGGCGGGGGCTTGTTCGGGACGAGGTCAAAGTCGACGGCGGTGAGCGTGTCTGGCGCCGGGGGCAGTCGGACGCCGAACACCTCGGGAACGGCGGGGAGGGGTGTCGCGTTCGTCTGGGAGGCGAGGGACATGAGGTACTAGGGGCCCCGGGGGCGCTGTGCGTGAGCGTGGGCGCCCAGGCGACGACGGTGTCGGACGTACCTCCTTGGGCACGCGCCCGCCGAATTCCCACCCGACGCGCGCCTGGATGGCCAGGGTGACGTCGTCCATCTCGATTTTGGACGCGCCGGAGCGACCGGCGTGTTCTGCGTACACCTGGGCATCGGTGAGCACCTGGGCGGTGTAGCGGTGTGCGAACTCGAGGAGCTGGTGGAGCACGCCTGGCTGGGCGTCTTGGACGGAAGGGGTCGAGGCGAGAAAGAGCGCGATGGCTCTCGCGGTGGGCGGTAGTGTTTCAGAGGAGGCTTGGACGCCTTGAGGTCGGGACATGTGAGCGAGCAACCACTCGTAAAACGATCAAGTCGTGGGAAGTACACGAGTATTAGGGTGGAACGGTAAGGTCCAAAGGTGAACGAACGAACGAACGACTAATACAATAAGAACGAAGTTCGCAGAGATCTAAAATAACTGTAACACGATATCGCCATGTCCCCCCCCGTTACCATGTTACCAGAACATCAATCAGCATACAAGACGTGTTTCTCCGCACCTGCTAGCCAGTCGCGCAAATCGCGGTCACCCTCGAGTCCTGTGAACTCGTGGTGGAGGCTGTCGCGGTACCGGAGAGTCGATATGCTGGTACCGAGGCGCGCTTGGACCTTGCTCATGAGCTCAGAGTGCGTGACTCTGGGATGAACACGAATGGCGATCAAGTCATCGGTGACGCGGTCAAAGATCTTGATCTTGACGAAGGCGACTTGCGGATTGCCTGCAGACATGGGGGGTGCATTCATGTTGGTGGTGGCGGAGGAGTAGGATCGGGAGCGGGACGAGAGGGACGGTTGAGACGAGTGCAGCGACGACGGCGACGACGTGGAGTAGTCGGGCCATGGAGTGTTGGAGATGCCAGATCCGCGCGATCCCTGAGTGACGTGCGTGTGACCGTTTGAGCGGTCGCTGTAGGGCGTCGAGATCTCCCCGTTGTGGTGAGGGTACGCGTCTGGCGGACGAAAAGAGTGGGAATCGGAGCGGATGTGGGCAGAAGCGCTCTGGAATGAGTGGGGTGGGGGAGTGTGATCCTCTCCATAGTCGGAGCCGTCGCTCCGCTCGTCTCGGTCTGTCAGTTTCATCTCGCCGAGTGTGTCGCGGACCTCTTGTTCGAATTCACGTGTGATCTGGTCGCCATGGGCGATGCCCGCAGGGTCCTGATCTGCGCCGTCGGAGAAGAGGGCGCTGATTTCGTCGTAGCGAGGCTCGATATCGTTCTCGACGTCGCCTGGCTTGAGAGCAAGGAAGGTGCGGACAAGCTGATGCTCCAAGATGTACGACGCGCCGACGGCGTTGAGATCGCAGAGTTTTTTGATGTACTGGTCCAGCTCGGGCCGTCGCATGGCGGTGACCTCGTCATCGACCTTGTCGGTTGGACCAGGCATGAAGGGGAGGATGCGAGGGGAACCGTCGCGACCAGCCTCTTGGGGGAAGGTGTCCAAGAGGGTGACCTGAAAGTCGTAGAAGTCGTTGTAGGTTCTGAAGAGGACGAGCTGCTTGGCGTCAGGGAGGACGTGGGGATCGACGGGGTCGTAAGGTTGGAAGATGGCGTCGATGCGGAACCAGTACTCGTCCATCTCGTGGTGGAAGGAGACGACCTCTGCGGAGAGGAGGATGCCATCTGGGAGAGGGATCGGGGAAGGAGGGCGGTGCGGTGCGGGGACGGGGACGGGTGCGGGCGCGGGCGCGGGGAGGGATGGGGCGGGTTGTACGGGGAGGGGGAGGGGGGGAGCGGCCGTCTGTGAGTAGGGGCTGTTTGGGACAGAGGACGCCAAGTCGTCGATGACGCCGAGAGAGATGCTGTTCTGCTTGTAGTTGATCATCGCCTTTTTCCAGTCCTCGACTTTCGGGAGGTCGCCGCGGTCCATGAGGGCGTTGATGTCGTCGACGGGGACGTTGGATATGGGATCGCGGAGCTCGACAAAGGAAGCGGGGATGAGGCCGGGTCGGCCGAGCTTTCCGATGGGCTTTGCGACGAACCATTCGCGGTTGGACTGTGCGACGACGGAGATGGGTTCGCCGGCCTTGGCGTCGAGCTCGTCTGCGCGCTCTGCGACGAAGTCGTGGAGGACGACGGCGTAGAAGACGCGGGTCTTTTGGGTCTTCGGGGACTGGGGGGCGGCGGAGGGGATGCTGGGGGGGGGTTGAGACGAGGACGGCCGGGACGGAGAGAGACTCACGGGGGCAGGACTTGGAAGAGGGATTTGGGGACGGAGCCGCGTGCGCCGGTGACGGGGTTGTGGACCTGATAGGAGGGGTCGTCTGTGGCTGAGTCGGCGG
Source organism: Strobilomyces echinocephalus (assembly GCA_038090115.1). Taxonomy (NCBI): domain Eukaryota; kingdom Fungi; phylum Basidiomycota; class Agaricomycetes; order Boletales; family Boletaceae; genus Strobilomyces; species Strobilomyces echinocephalus. The sequence continues at coordinate 79,896 of JBBPMC010000019.1, read as the reverse complement.
TTACGTAGAAGAAGTCGCCCTTTTCAAAGGGGAGTTCCTGGGGCGACGACGGCACATGGGACCCCAGCGCACGGACCACCTTCTGCGGGGGGAGCGACGCGGTCTGGACCTGGCGCGGGTTCGGCAGCGGCGTCGATATCTGCAGTCGAGGCGGGTCCCGCTGCTGCAGCGACTTGCGCAACGTCTTCATCGTCCTTCTCCAAGCCCTGCTCTGATTACGTAACTCATCTCCCTCTCTCCGTATCGCGTCCATGGCCGCACGAAAACTACAGAGTACGGACGCTCTCCGCCACGTCCCCAGCCCCCCACTGACACGCACCAGCCGAGATCGACCGCACCCTCAAAAAGGTCGCAGAGGGCGTCGAGCTCTTCGAGTCCATATACGACAAGATGCAGGCCTCCACCAACCAGACCCAGAAGGAGAAGCTCGAGACAGACCTCAAGACCCAGATCAAGAAGCTCCAGCGTCTCCGCGACCAGATCAAGACGTGGGTCGCGAGCAACGACATCAAGGACAAGTCCCTCCTCCTCGACAACAGGAGACTCATCGAGACCGTACGTGCCACGCCACGTCCCGTCTCCTCTCTCACCTCGTCCCCAGCAAATGGAAAAGTTCAAGGCCTGCGAAAAGGAAATGAAGACAAAGGCGTTCTCCAAGGAGGGTCTCACCCAGTCCGCAAAGCTCGACCCAAAGGCGCAGGAGAAGCTCGAAGTCACGACCTGGCTACAACAGTCCGTCGAAGACCTCACTCTCCAGGTCGAGCAGTCCGAAGCGCAGATCGAGTCCCTCCAGGGCGGTGGAAAGAAGCGCGGAAAGGGCACCTCGTCTGCAGCAGGTCGTTTGGACGACCTCGAACATCTCAACGACCGTCGAAAGTGGCACGTCGGTCGACTCGAACTCATCCTTCGTCTCCTCGACAACGGTTCCCTCACCACCGACCGCGTCCTCGCCCTCAAAGAGGACGTCACCTACTTCGTCGAGAACAATGCCGTCCGTCCTTTGCTTCTCCACTGGCGCCCGCCTTCTCACCTCCCTCACAGGAGGAGGACTTTGACGAGGACTTGGGCATATACGACGACCTCCGTCTCGAAGAGGAAGAGGAAAAGTTTGGCTTGGCAAACGATGATAACGATGCCAGCGACGATTCAGACGCACAAAGCGAAGGCGAGCACTCTCATGCCCCTCTGCCGCCCACGTCCAACCTAGCAACGAACAGAACCGCCACAGAGACACAAGAAGCATGACAAGGACGAGGAGAGCGTCGCGAGCGGCAGCAAACGAGACGACAGCCCTGTTCAGAAGAAACCGCCAGTGGGCCTCCAATTACGAAGTGAGTATCGCGTCACTCGCCTGTTTCTCCCTCTGAACCACGGCCCAGAACCGTCGCTGGCAGCAGAGTGTGAGTGTTTGCGTTCTGCGTCGTGCGTGCCTTCTCATCGTCCATTCAGCGAAACCACCACCGAATCCCAACTTTGCCCAACAACCAATGTCCAGCATATTGAAAGCCGGCTTGCCTCCAGTACCCCGTCCACCGGCCACCCTCCCGCCTATCCGATATGCTGCTGCTGCTGCCGCTGCAGTGTCGTCGACGTCTCCAGCGACGATGGCACCGCCAACACCGACGACTCAGGCAGGTCCAAACTCGCTGACGCCTCCCACACAAATACATGCGACCGCACTGTCAATAGTTCCTTCGCTGTCCCAGAACATGCCCGAGTCACAGCTGTTATCGTCCCCGAGTCTCACACACCCTTCGGTAACGAGCCCAATGTTGTCGTCTGCCTCTGCGTCACATCAACCGGATGGATCTTTCTACTCTGGGCAAGATTCGCCCGCAATATCAGAAGCCGTGCCAAGCTCTGTGAGTGGTCCTGCTGCATCCTCGTCTCCGCAGCGTACAACGCTGCACAAAGGTATGCCATACGATGTCGGACGTCGGATTTTAGGTAAGAACGTTCACAGAGCTTGCAACGTCGCCTATGCTGCCTAGGTCTGCTTCCCCTGCTGCTCCAGTACGTCTTTCGTTACTTATTTCGAATGAATGAAACTCAACGTGTGCGCGTAAGCAGGTCGTGTCCTCAGAGCCGCAAGCCAATGGCGCGGTCCAAGCATCTCAATTTACCGCACCACAACCTGCTCCGACTGGACCTTCACCCATTCCTCGACAGGTCCAGCAGCCATCTACGCCTGGACTTCCAGGGCCTTCAACCATTTCTTCACAACCCCTTCAGTATCCTCTGGGCGTCAAGGCACTTCCTTCCACTGAACAGCAATCTGCTGCCCAGGAACAGCCTACCCCGGGAATGCTCAGACCGCCTTCAGTCAACCAAGCCCAGCAAGCTCCAAGTCGGCCAGCGACGACGTCGTTCCCTGGATCCTTGTCGGACCTCGTTGCGTCGTTTGAGACGGTAAAGCAAAAGGGTATGTCACAAGTCTATTTGGCCGTCCAGTTCATCCAGACGTCTGCAGCCCCTCATCGCATGAATAATTTGGGAGAAGTCCACAAGCTTCTGGAGGGTGGATACACCCACGCTCCCCAGCCCGTTGATACAGAGAAGTGAGTCGTCGCGTCGTGAGTGTTACGACGGACACTCAACCATGCATAGGCCAAAGTACTATGTCCCCCGGCACCCTTTCAACACACCGTCGTTTTACCCCCAGACGCCGCATCCTGTGTTGAATTCGCCTGCTTTGTTCTCCCAGATCGATGTAGAGACGCTCTTTTACGTCTTCTACTACCTCCCAGGAACATACCAACAGTGAGCCATCCCTCCCTCTGCGCAACCTGCGCACTGAGCACGTTACACAGGTACCTTGCAGCCAAGGAACTGAAGCGCCAATCATGGCGGTTCCACGTCAAATACTTGACGTGGTTCCAACGACACTCTGAGCCGCAGGCCATCACAGAGGAGTACGAGCAAGGAGTGTATGTCTACTTCGACTGGGAAGGATCATGGTGTCAGCGCAAGAAAAGCGATTTCCGTTTTGAATACCGCTATCTTTCGGAGGACTAATTCATTCCTTGTTATCCCGATCCCGCTCCTGCTTGCGTTCATACTCAATGTAAATTAAGCAGTGTACTAGTCATACTGCTCATCGGACGATGTTACTCTAATGATGCATGCATGCGAAATGTCAGTAGCATCCGATTATTCAAGTGCAACTACCGCGCCGAGAGCTTCAAACGTCGACTTTAGCTTATCCGCGTCCTCTTTCGAGAGATTCTCCTTGAGGACTTTTGGAACGGACTCGACAAACTTCTTTGCCTGCGAGGAAGAAATGAACAGGTCGATCGAACGTCGCGAGGAAGGGCAACTCACGTCCATGAGAGTGAGGTTGGGCACCAGCGCCTTGACCTCGCGAATGATCTTGGGTTTAGCGGTCGCCTCGAACGATTTGAGCATGACGTTGAAGATGGTCTTCTCCTTGGGTTTCTCCTGCAGACGAGTGTCAGCGCATGCACACGCGCGCGCGTCTGAGCCGCGTCTCACCTCGGCGGCGGCGTCTTCGGCGGGGGCAGCCGGTGCGGGCGCGGTAGCCGTCGGCATCGCGATCTCCTGGATGTTGAGTCGGGTCTGCGAAGAGGGACGCGGTCAGCTCTCGCGATGCGCGGCGCGCCGGAAAAAGAGAGGAAGAGGGGGGGGGCTCGCCTTGAGTAGTGAGACGAGGTCGGCTGCCTGGAGGAGCGTCAGGCCGGAGATGTCGTCGACGATGCGGGTGAGGGCGGGGTCTGCGGGTGGGGCGGGGGGAGAGGAGGCTGGGGGTTCAGTCGTCGTAGCGAGGCATCTCGAGCTGGGGGCGGCGCGCGCGCGCGAAGCGAGCCTGGTGTGCGCGTGAGGACCCGGTCGGAGGCTGCGTCGGGGGACGTACCGTGATAGGGAGGAGCGGCGGGCTGTCCGGAGAGTTTGGAGGAGACGGGTCTGCGGGGAGGTGTTGAGGGCGCGCGACGGGAGCAGGAGCGCCGCACCGAAAACTCACTGCCATTTTGACGTTCACGGTGCGTTGGCCAACGTCGTGGACGCGTGCAAATTTGGGGTAGCGTTGTTGTTGTTTACGCCCGGCCCGATGCCCGGCTCGCCTAGCCGTCGTACCATCGCTCCACGTTCTACTCGCAGAAAAAATGCAGACAGCGACGGCAACGAGCACCATCCATGCAGGGGCTCGTCGCGGTGAGTCCCTCCGCACACAAACCGAAAACAATGTACCTGTGGCAGTTCCTTCTGTGTTTCCCCCGGACCCTCGGCCATTACTTACTACACCTTTTGCGACATATCGCGACCGACGACGCGTTTTCCACCCTTCAGTAAGGTTTACTTAATACTTTGGTGACCGTCATATGAAATAAATCATATCACACTCTAGCGCGAGAAGGCCGTGAGCGTCGCTCGGAATTACAAAAGGCTCATAAACTGGCAGCTCGCTTTCATGCCAATGCACCACGCCGTGACGAACTATAAGTCCGCAGATCAGAGAAGTTATGACCCACTCGCTCTACCGAACCCTTCCAGGGTAGTCTAGATCTGTGAACCGGTGTCGCTGTCACGTTCTACCCTCCGTCCTTGAAACGTTCCGAGTCGATTCATTTGAGGCAGAAGAGGGTCGACTCGGACATTTTTCGAATGACACTAGAGGCGCCACACACATGTGCATCTTCTCTCTTCAGGGTGAGCGAAGAATATTTGATTCGCGATGTGCTAAACAGTTTTTGCGACCGCCCCAAAGACAAGATGTCCTACTGTCGAGTTTCCCCTCGATGAAACAGGGTTGCAATTGAATTAAATGGACTGGCCGCGTGCGTATACATCATTCAAAGGTGAAATTTTTCATGTCTGTCGTGTGAATAACCGCCATAGCTATCTTGCCATTAGGCTACTTTTGCTTCTGTTTTGACAGAGCTGCCACTGTCAGGTTTAACCTTGACATTCTCAAGCAATTTAGTTTCAGGACTGCGGCTTCGTGAAACCCACGTTGATTGACCGCCACTATCCGGAACACATACCCACAGGGTCTTGGTTGATTGCCTGTGGAGAATGCATCAACTGGCCACTATATGTCGTTTTCTCGACGCTTGGTTGTCTTAAGCGTCCGCTAAAGCCGGACTCGGAAGCTTTGTTGACCCCCACATAACCACTCCCTGGTGTTCCCCGATGCGTCCTCTTAAATAGGCCCTCGAATCCACCGCGACCCCAGCGATATCATCGTTCTTGCCCTTTCTTCAGTTTTCTTCACTGTCGAGCAATGGCAGCCTTAGACGAAACGTATGTCCTTACCCTTCCATTCGACTGGTGGTTGATCACCGTTCTTCATCCTAGTATGGGCGCGGTGCTCGTTGGAGTTGTCATCGCATCAGTGTGAGTATATAACGCACCCCGCATTCCATCGTACTCATTGTTCCTCCCACAGCTTGTATGGATGTGTGTACCACTGTTGTGTTCCATTTCCGCCCTATTGAACTAGTGATGCTAGTCACATGCGTTCAGACATGGTACTACTTTACACACTATCCTTCCGACCGGTGGTACATCAAACTTCTTGTTGGTCTGCCCAACTATCTCTCTGTCTCGTGCTCATCGTGCATAATAGGTCTTGGCCACGTTTTTTTCTGACACTGGCCATCAGGCCCTAATCACGCACTATAGCGAGTACGATCCCTACTCTGGCGTGTTTATGTATTCATCCATCCCTAGTCTACACGTACCTTGTCACCTATTTCGGAGATTTCGACGAGCTTCGTAAAGTCGTCATGTAAGTCGGTTCCGGTTCGTCGAACCTTTGTGCTCATTGCCCTCCAGAAGTCTTGTCGTAAGTGGCAGTCTTTTCTGGCGACTGTGATTGAACCACTTCACAACCAAGATTGAAGTTTTCTTTAATGTACGTGACTCCATTGGCGTCGCCGTTTTCCCTCACGTCACCACTCCAACTAGGGATTCACTGCACTTCTCGTTCAATGCTTCATGGCAGTGCGCGTCTACAAGCGTAGGTTCCTCTGCTGACTTTGGCTGGGTTTCATTCATCGGGTTCATTGTAGTCAGCGATAAGAACTGGTTTTTGACCGGCGCAGTCGTAAGCCATGCTTCCTTGGAAATGCAATTTGATGTCTAAGTTGTTTTCCACAGATGTCGATGGTTCTCCTCGAATGGAGTAAGTCACGTGCACGCGAACTCGCCCTCTCCAGCACTAACGGCGTCCTCTACCCCTAGGTTTAATTCTCGGTGGGTTTGAGTCAGTTTTGCCCGTGAATGTCGCTGACATGAACGACGATGCGCAGTCTTCAGCATCAATGCGTATGTCGCGCTGTATTCTTCTCATCAGCGTTTCGCTAATTTTCGTTCAGTGTACCTCTCGGCACGTATGCAGGGTTCGCTACTCTCAACGTAAATGTAAATCCAGACCTATAAGCAGTCCGCTGACAAAAATGCAGCCAATTTCGATGTCCATCAATGCTGCCGCTGCCGCGGGGGATGTCCTTATAACAGTATGCCTCTGTTATCTGTTGCAGAAGTCACGAACCGGTTTCGACAAGTAATCATTTCACCATATTTGCTCGTTGTACATTCTGAATGCTGCGCCAACAGGTCTGACTGGACGATCAACAAGTTGGTAAGTGACGGGATCAATCGAGGCTACCTTGGTGAAGCATGAGCATCTACCAGATCATGTACAGTGTCAACACTGGTCTTTTGACCAGGTCAGTCTCCCCGTTAATCGAAGTGCATATCGCTGACTAGGCGAAAGTCTCTGTGCTCTCGGTTCACTCATTTGCGTAAGCGTGGTTGCGTCGCGCCATCGCTTGTCTCTGACCATAATCGCAGATCTCTGTTTGGCCCCATGCATTCTACTACATCGCATTCTACTACAACATTGGCCGATGTACGTCACGGTCCTCTCTCGGTACTAAGAAATCATTCAATATATATTCCAAACCAGTGTACTGTAACTCACTTCTCGCCACTCTGAACGCGCGCAAAGGATTGAGGAAGGGCGGAACCAGCACTGGGCAAGAGGACACGTCCCGCTCTGAGGCCACGCGGCCCACAAGAAAGTCAAAGACTCGTAGTTTCACTGGGGCACCTTCGAAGGTAGGACGCTCAAGAAACAAGCCTGAACACGATCTCACGCACTCGCCAGGCCGCACTGGGCGATATTTCCATCAAAATCGACACGACGCAAGAGTTTCTGCGGGACGAGGTGAGCACCGCGCGTGTTGATATGCTCTCTGCTCGACTGACCAACATACGCAGCCTTCGCCGTCGCTTGCGCTCGAAATGAAGGCTTGCGAGGCTATCTGACCTCGCTCGTCAATTAAAACGGTGTTTTCTACGCCTTTTTTCTTACCGTAATTTGGTCGATCACCGATCACGACCCACGCACGATGTCTCCTGTGTACACCTGGTGTTATGTCCGTGATGACGTGCAAACAAATACATGTGTATGTCCATTGTTATTTGCACCTCAAGTCCAGACCTGATCGTGAAAAAACGGGTCCACACCTTTGTGCGAGATCGCTACGGCGGGCCCACTCATAGCGGGCTTGGCAGCGCTTGGTGTGGAATTTCGCCTCGCCCAAGGGTCATGCAGCGTTCAGGACTGAGCTGGCGCATCACAAGGAGAGGTCGCTGCCACGGCACTTTTCGTCTGGGCCGAACTAGATGTGCAACGAACTTCCGACCCGAAGAGGAATATTTTATTTGATTATCCGAATGTTCTAGGTGATGGGAAGGGGGCCCCGGAGGCGGGAGAAGGCTGAAATTTTTTTTGGGGGGGCGCCAGGTACGACGCCCACGGCAAGTGCGACGGCACCGCAATTAGCGCACGATGAGGGTCAGGGACCTAGTACGTTTGAACGAACTCGAGATCAAAGACTCACGGTGTGCGCTTTCGGGCACGGCGATTGGACGAGGTTGCTAGGATGCCTGAGCGGCGAAGCTCGGACTAGAAACCATGATTCTTGTTTGCGCGTCGACGACTTTCTGACCCAACTAGTCAGGATTGTCGGCCCATGGGGCTGATGCTTTCCAGACGAAGAGGCTATGGCGGTGTCAAGTTTTAGGCTGGAGTCTCGGACGTATCGTGCGAGTCTGTTATTTACTATCCGACTCATTGCGAATAAGTGTTACAGATACCGCAGACCCGTCGATGGAAGCTCAGTTGACTAGCAGCGCCGTGAAGGTGGGCACTGCCTGGACGACGGACTGATCAGCAAACCAGCCCTTGTATTGACTGACTCTCTATACAGATATGGACAGCCACATCCGAGTCCAAGTCTCAGCTCTCATGCTTCCTCTCGAGCTGGAATAACATCCAAACTGTGTTGACCTCGTCCCTTCTCATCCCCGACCAAGCGTTTGTCTCTTCACCCCTCAGGCTAGTATGGGTGCTCTCTTCACTGGGCTCCTCGTCGCATCGGTGTGAGTATAAGACGGACCGTGCGTACCATCATACTCGCGCTTCTTTCTGCAGAGCAACGCAGGCACATTATTTCGTCAATTTACGCACTTTATTTGCCCCATCATCTTATTTTTTTGTTACAGGTCGCCAGCTTGACACTTGCCATCAAGCCTCGATAACACCCAAGCAAATGCAATTCTACCCCCTCGTGTACGTGCATTAATCTAATATCTATCCATCAAATCCTTGCTCCCACGAGGAGTCTGACAGTAGGACGACTTTATCTGCTCACCGTCAAATCGATCTAGTTCACAATCAGATCGAAAATTTCTGTAACGTATGCGATTTGTTTGGCTTCGTCGTACCCGTGTTATTCGTCGTGGTGCCAGGGATTCACTACACTTGTTGTCCAGTCGTTCTTGACGATGCGCGCTTGCAAACATAGGAGGATTGCCTCATCGAGTAAATCACACCGACGATCTAGTTCCCTCACAGTCAGAAATAATAGCCGGTTTACCCCCTGGGTCAATTGTGAGTTGCATGTTGTACACTTAATCTAATTTGTCACTTGTCTTAACCCCAGATGATATTGGTCATCACTGAATTCCGTGAGTGAGTATCAATGATTATCCTGGCCATACTAAGGATTCCTGCAGTTTGGGTCCTCTGTGAATCGCGATTATCTTTGCCTATGCTGAAAGTTACTGACACCAGCGATACCGCACGGTCTACGCTATCATGCATGCTCAGTGTACGTTTCGATAAGTTTGTCCAGGTCGTTCCCTTCAAAGTGAGCGAAGCAAGTGGAACCATGTGATCGAATCGCAAGTTCGGTGGCTATTAATGCGGTCGCTGCAACAGCGGGCTTCCTCATTGCCGTGTCCCTCTGCTGTCTATCTATTGTAATTTCCGAAGGTATGATTATCTCTTTGTATTCACGAGCTGTTCTGAATTCACATGATGATGTCACTTTGCTCTGCCAAGGAACACTACGAGCGATGAACCACACCAAACCTGGAACGTCGTCTGATGTAAGTCGCTCGAGGAATGGTGCGGGACATGTTCTTATTATTTTACCAGCATGTGCGGAGCAATATTTTCATCAAGGTCGCGCACGAATACATCCGAGTCCAGGACGAGATGAGCTGTCCGTATGTAGTGCACGTTTTCGCTCGGCTGACATGGCATCCAGCAGTGTTCATTGGGCGGTGATACAATGGATTCCGAGGCTGTTTGAACCAGATTAACTGGATACATTACTTGGACCTCAAACTCGGAGCCAACTCGGGACGGTTTGCCAATGCTCCTTTTTTTGGTCGTATCCATTTACGTTGCTTCCATTTTCTTCTCTCCCGAACTTGTGGAAGCCGTGGGCAGAGGTGGCACAGTCGGGCTGGGGCAATCCCATCCTCATGTGGTCTTGTACCGTGACTTGCCATGTCTCGTACAATGGCGAATTAAGGGGTGTTCCTGTGCAAAGGCCCTCGTGGCCAGATGTTTCGGGACCCTACCAGGTGCAGCGGATCCGAACCCAAACCCCCGGAGAGTTTTATTGATCTGTTGGTACATGTGCAACGACCTCAGTTGGCGGACGTTTTAAAATGCGATCCAAACGACCGGTCCACGACTGCCAGCTAAAGATTAGTTCATACTACATAGCGTACTCAGCATTACGGAATGCTGGTAATATTTGCTGCGTCCATCGGAAACGATTCCATTTCCAGGATAAACTGTTATCAGCCGCCATCCGGTTACCAAAGTGACTTTGCTTGGAGAATGAGAATTGGACGTCCGAGTCGTCGACGCCAGGCTTTGGTTTGTGGCGTCAGAACGGTTGAAATCTCGGAATCCAAGCGGAGAGAGCACCGCACGACGGTTCTCACTGGATCCAAGAGAATCATGATGGCCTGGGGATATATGATATGCCGACATGTTGAGCAATCGTGGCGGTGAGTTCCGGATGTCCAAGGATGATGGTAAGTGATACCCCCATTCTGAATTTAAGTGCTGCTTTATGTTACTGTGGTCGTGATACAAAGTTTCTGAAACCCACAAAATAGCGCGACCCTTGGCATGGGCAGGAACCGCTTGGAAGAATCCGTCGCCTAGAGACGACAAGGCGCATATTATAGGGGAGTCCGACTGCCCGAGTGGAAAACCCGCGGCATTCCCAGGTTGGGTCGCGCAGGGGTGTGTTCTTACGCAGCCCCATATGCAAATATAACATCCCGCTGACACTACACCGTTACAAACGCCATCTTCCCTCTATTTCCGTCCTCGTCCTGCCACCTCTGCCGCTCCTTATCTTCACCTCATCATTTGATCTTGCAGTACCACCCCCCATTCTTCTGTCCGAACAATGTTCACCAGCATCACATGGCTGGACCTGTGTCTCGCAGGCGTCGGTCTCTACCTCATCAAACAGGTCTTGACCAACAGGCAACCTGCCCCCTTCCCTCCAGGTCCCAAGGGTCTCCCTCTGGTCGGCAACATCGCTGACATGCCCTCCGTCAAACCCTGGCTCACCTTTGCCCAATGGGGTCAGAAATATGGCAAGTCTATCTTGACCTTCTTCCCTGATATTTGCCTTACCTGCATCATTCTTCCAGGCGACATCTCCCATGTAGAGGTGCTGGGCCAGCACATCGTCGTCTTGAACAATGTCAACGTCGCGATGGAGATGCTCGACAAGAAGAGCTCTTCCTACTCCGATCGTCCGGTCCTTCCTATGGGTGGCGAACTCGTTGGCTGGAAGAACACCCTCGTTCTCCTTCCCTATGGTAACCATTTCCGCGAATATCGCAAAAACTTTGCGCGCGTGATCGGCAGTAGGGCAGCTATGGAGACTTACCACAGCGTCGAGGAACTCGAGACCCATCGTTTCCTCCAGCGCGTGCTCGCCAAACCAGCCGAGCTATCGCAGCACGTCCGTCATACTGCCGGTGCCATCATTTTGCGCATCTCCCACGGTTATCAAGTCAAGGAACACCAGGACCCCTTTGTAGACCTTGCCGACAAGGCTGTCGACCAGTTCTCGATGTCCACGGCCACCGGCGCTTTCATGGTTGACGTTATGCCGTCTTGTGAGTTTATCGTTTCAGAGCAAATAAGGCGTCTCACCACCTCATCCCTAGTGGCGTATGTTCCCGATTGGTTCCCCGGCGCAGGTTTCAAGATCAAGGCGAAAGAATGGCGTGCCGCGCTCGACGAAATGGTCCGGAGACCGTACCAATTCGTCAAGGATCAAATGGTAAGTTCGAGTGCTACGCCCGAGTAGCAATTGAAACGACTTGCAATCAGGCAGCGGGTATCGCGCCCGAGTCCTTCGTTTCCAACCTCCTTGAAGGCAGGAGCCTGTCTGAAGAGGAGGATCACATCGTCAAATGGTCTGCTGCTTCTTTGTATTCCGGTGCGTCCGGATCCCTTGTTGGGTTGACAGTCGACTGAATCTGCATGCAGGCGGTGCTGACACCGTAGGTGATGAGCATCTCGTGAGGCGTGTGATTAACTTGGGGCATTGTTAGACTGTTTCGGCCATCTACTCGCTGTTCCTGGCCTTGACGCTTTTCCCTGACGTGCAGAAGAAAGCACAAGCAGAGATTGACGCTGTTATTGGCTCGGATCGTCTCCCGAACTTTTCTGACCGTGATTCTCTCCCCTATGTGGAGGCTCTTGCCAAGGAAGTTCTTCGTTGGAATGTTGTCGTACCTCTCGGTTCGTGCCACCGGGACTTGGGCGTGTTTTCAGTCCGCTGACCCCGGAGTAGCTGTGCCCCATCGGGTGACGGAAGACGACGTCCACAATGGTTATTACATACCCAAGGGCTCCCTGATCATACCCAATATCTGGTCCGTGATCTGGTTTTGTTAGTCCTGGCAAATCGCCAACGAACTTTTGATAGGCACATGCTCCACGACCCTCGGACCTACTCTGAACCGAACGAGTTCAAGCCTGAACGCTTCCTGGCTCGGGATGGGAAGGAGTCTGAAGCTGACCCTCGCAACATCTGCTTCGGTTTCGGGAGACGGTAAGTTTTGTTTGCTGTCACAGGTGACCGGATGACCCAATGCTTTGATTAGGATTTGCCCAGGTCTATAGACACTCGCTTGTTCGGTCCGTTTTAAAACTGACTGGCTTTTGTCAACAGGCTTGCACTTGGCTGATGCGTCTGTGTGGATTTCCGTGGCTATGTCACTGGCAGTCTTCGATGTGTCCAAGATCATCGAAAACGGTGTCGACGTCACGCCAGAAGTCGACCCGTCGTCGGGCACTATCAGGTGAGGACACACGCGGCCCACGATGTCGGTCGGTGAGCTGACAGTGCTCTAGTCACCCCAAGCCTTTCAAGTGTTCCGTCAAGCCGCGCTCTGCCAAGGCATTGGAGCTCATCCAGCACGATCCAGTGCACTGATCTGAGGAGATGTATTTTCGATCTAGCTGACCATTCTTGCCTTTCTACGGACGCTGTCTGGTCCGGCTCTGGTGCACCTCGCGCTCGAGGCAGCCTGGTAGCGATATCGCGCTCGGTATTGTACTTGAATTTTGACCGCTTAGTGTGGCTCGTAGTACTGTAGTGGCCTTGGAAATTAGTCCCGGCTTGGCACGACGGATCCTCGGAGACGAGATACACGTGGAGAGCTTCGTTCCGCCTAGGATGGACAACGTGGTGTGTTGGATCGTGATCTTCCCCAAACGATCCCCTCCGATCGCGTACGTCGCAGAGATTTCCAAAACCAACGAAGGGTGAATCTTCCAACACGATCTCTCTCTCTCAATGCTCCCCGTGATTTTCCGAGGTAGACCGATTCTCGTCGAGGATGCGTTGCACCGACCCCCGAATCGTCTCAGCAAACGTTATTTCGGACAGAAGCGGCGACTCTGCCACGGCCCGTTCCAGTATCGGATACCTTGCAGACCTGGCTTGCTTTCCAGCCCGCCACACTTACGCCGTGCCACGCACCTGTCTATCTCGCCCATCAGCTCCCGGTAGATTGCGTCCTGCGGCTGGTTCATCAGGTTGGGATCCGACCCCAGCCGCTGTCGCGCAATGTCCTCCACCCGCGCCTGGAACCCCGCGATCCGTTCCTAGCCGACGCCCGTGAGCACATGCGTCGTAGAAGTAAAAAGAGAGACCCCATACGCTGTGTTGAAACTGCGTCAGGAGTTCTCGTCGTAAGCGGTCGAACTCGCCCGACTTTTTGAACCTAGGTCGGTTCAGCTCGAGCACGGGTGAGCACAGGGGGATGGGACTCGCTCGTCGACTAGTTGTTCTGGGTTGGACATGCGCCTCGTCGTCGTCGTAGTCATCGAGCGCCGTTTGTTGCGTGGCTGTGTCACAAGTCCAACGATCAAACTACCAAAATCTGCGATTACGATGGCCAACGCGTTTCCCCCGCTCAGCAACGACCTCATCCTGCGCGCAGCTCGTGGTCAACACGCCGAACGTGCGCCAGTATGGGTCATGCGTCAGGCTGGCCGGTATCTACCAGGTCATCGCGATCTCCTCCTGTGCCTCCCCGTGCTCAAATGCTCTCTTCGACAGAGTTCAGACAGCTCCGCGAGAAATACGATTTCTTCCAGCTGTGTCAGTCCCCAGAGCTCGCAGCCGAGGTCACCCTCCAGCCCATTGACCGCTATCGAGGACTCATCGACGCCGCCATCATCTTCTCTGACATCCTCGTCATCCCGCAAGCCATGGGCATGGAGGTCCTCATGAGCCCCGGCCCCGTCTTCACCAAGCCCCTCGACGTCCCCAAAGACGTGCAACGTCTTCAGACGGACGGCGTCAACGATAGGCTCAAGTACGTCTTTGACGCCATCACCCTCACGCGCACCCGTCTCGCCGGCCGCGTTCCCCTCATCGGCTTTTGCGGTGCCCCCTGGACGCTCATGTCCTACATGATCGAAGGCGGCGCGAGCAAGACCCTCCAAAAGTCCAAGACCTGGCTCTTCAAGCACCCAGAAGCGTCCAAGGCGCTCCTCCAACGGCTCACGGCAGCCTGCACCGAGTTCTTGGTTCGTCAGGTGGAAGCTGGCGCACAGGTCCGTTACCCCCGCTTCGCACGTTTTCCTCTTTTCCCCGCTCGCTGGAACTGAAACACGCACCGGCCCGGAATTCCGGGTCGTCCCTTTTTTTTTTCCCCCCCCTTTAGCTGCTTCAGGTGTTCGATTCCAACGGTGGCGACTTATCCCCGCACGACTTTGCGCAGTTTTCGCTGCCCTACGTAACGCTGATCGCCGAGGGCGTGCGCGCGGGGCTGCAGGAACGGGGCCTGGAGCGCGTGCCCATGATACTGTTTGCCAAGGGAGCGTCGCCTGCGCTCGCCGCCACAGCGATGTACGACGTCGTCAGTCTAGAGTGGACGGTCGATCCCAGAGATAGTTCCATTCCGCCGGCCGTAGCCTTGCAGGGATGTCTAGACCCCGTTGTGCTGTATGGCGGGCGGGGCGCCATCGAGCGAGAGGTGAAAAGGATGTGTGCAGAATTCCGCGCTGTTCGTCCCACCACCGGCTGGATCGCCAATCTAGGGCACGGAATCACGCCTGGCGTTGACCCAGATGATCTCAAGTGGTTCTTCGAGTGTGTACAAAAGTATTCCAACGTGGAGCAGGGTGTGGGTAATTAACAAGCCACGATCCATCTATTGTTGAATTGGTGATATACACAATCGAAGGCAGTGTTGCGCGAGATGCGAATGGGACGTGCTGAACACTTTACAGTGCGCTAGAGGCGTAGGAGATCACTATAAATACCGACGGAGAAAAGAAAACGACGCTGACGAGTGCCGGATTAAACGACCGGAAGACGACTAAAAACTGCAACAAACCAAAGAAAGCAGGACGTGCAGCAAGACGACCGTTATGCTACGACATCGGCAGCACTGAAGCTACTCCTCCTCCGTCTTACTGGGCGTGGACCCGGTCGCTGAGTTTTGGATGCGGGAACTACGACGGCTGATGCACCGGTCGTCATCCAAGCATTAGAAGAAGGTTTCGACTTCGTTCCTGCAGCCATCTCCGCCAGGGTATTGTTTGCGTTATTTCGCTTTGCCAAAGTAGGCAATCGCGACGGAGTCGGCGACGGTGGTGGTTGGGGAACTCTTCGCGATGAAGGTGCGCCAGCTGCTCTGGCTGTCGTACTTCTTGTGGTAGTCCCAGCCGCTAATCTGGGTATCTTATTCGGAGGCTGCAGGGACGTCTTGGTTACGGTTGTGGTGCTGGTGGAAGGGGGTTTTCGTTGGTTGGTTGCGGTAGCAGAACGCAGCACACGTGTGGGCCGCTGTTCGGATGCTGTTCCTCTTGGTCCTGCTTGTCGTGTGGCAGTCCTTGTACGTTGCCGCGTGACGGGTGGTGCTGCACCGAGGGCTGGGAGGGTATCGTCCGCCTCTTCCACATTTTCATCATCAGAGTCCACTGCGACCCGCTTTGCCACGGGCGTCTTCCTCGGTTGCCCCGGAGGAGCGATTGCATGCGCTTTCGCGGCGGCGGCAGCCACATGTCGACTGGGTGTCACAGGAGGTAGTGGTATAGAAGAAGCGCTATTCGCAGGGGGCGTCACCCTTCCACACTCTCCCATCTCTTCGTCTTGTTCCGCAGGCGGGGTAACTGGTGTCACGACCGGCGCGGCAGCCATAGCAGCAGTTGCTTGTGATCGCTTTATTTCGTCCATTGCCGACCACTTCGTCCATTCCAGTTGCTTGAGATACATATATTGTTGTTGCGGACCCACCACGCTTCCAGGCCGAACGATACGCATGAAAGCGATGGCTTCGGCCGCGGTGAACCCGTATTTCCAAATGAGATAAGCCCCGATCAACGTGCCGGTTCGTCCAAGACCTGCTTTGCACTGGTAGAAATTTGTTACCACTTACCCGCGAAGGCATGACAAGGGAATCAAGGGGAAAGGAAATGGCGCACATGAACAGCAATTACTCCACCATTTTCCACTATAGTATCTGACATATCGATGAACGAGCGGACAATCTCGTCGGTTGGGTTTGTTCCGTCATCAAAATAAAGATCTTGATGGTTGATACCGCGATCGATGAATAGTTGTTTGTCGTACAATTCAGTGTTTAGACGAACGACGAGCTTTATGCCCCGCTTCTCGAAATAATCGAGGCAATTGCCAAACGGCGTTGGTAGTTTGCGTTGCAGGGCGAGATTAGCGGCGGGGGAACGAGTGGGGCTGGCTGTGCCGGGTCGGGAAGGAGAGGCGGGGTCGGCAGTTTGTTTCGCTTCTTTCAGATTCTTGATCCAGGCGGAGTCGGCGGGCGATGCGAAGGCGATGAAATTCGGCGTTATCCAGTTCCAGTCCCCGTTCTCGACTTTCTCGTAGTGCTCATACTCTTCGACACTGAACTCGTTCATGTCACAGAGGCCATTCTGCATCGCCTTCCACATCCCCCATAGACAGTCCTGGATGCTTAGGTTGAAGTCGGAGGGTCCGCGTCCGGCATCGCGAAAGGACATGAATTCGATTTCGGCTATTGGATGAAAGGCTTCCCACGGCGCACGACGTTGTACGATCATCTGATAGAGGTGTGAAGAGTGATGTGAAATTGGATTGAGATACGTACGACATAGAGTGCGATCAACAGAGCTGCGTTGGCTTTCCGCCGCGGGTCATCGGAAGAATATAGAACAAGGCGATGCGACTGGAGGTCCTTGTCCTATGACGGGGGGATCAGCAGGGTGGTGGTGTTGGTTGGAAAACTGCGTCCACCTCCAATAGTTCGTGGATAAGAATGCAGGCCTTGTAAATCATTGCTAGATTGAGCGGGCCCCAGTCTTGGAAGAAGGAGAGATAGAGGAGTTGGTCATCGATCGTGAAGTAGTAGTACGTGGCGTCATCATCGGGAGATGCAGAGGGGCCGCCCCTGGGTCTCGCGCGTACGGGGGGATTGGTGGAGGAGTCTGCCGATGGATTGTTGAGGACGTGCGGACCTGGGGGCGGATGGGGAAAGGTGGTGAAGTAAAGCCTGATGACGGGATTATGGGGAGTGGACGGGGCCGAGGAGAAAAGACCTACCTGTCTCCAAAGTGACACAGCGGCTCGCACCTTGGAGCCATGGAGAGTGACGATGCTGCGCAGCAGATATGGGAAGCAGAGGAAGTGGGTGGGGAAAGAAAGGAGGTGGAATGTGCGGGAGAGGGAGCGCGACAATAAAGAGCGGTGGCAACGTGCCTCGAGGTAGCCGTTTGGAAGACCCATGGAAAAGGAAAATGCGTCCCGTGACCGTCGTGTTTCGTCCAAATACGTCCAAACATACCCCCAAACGGACGAGCAAACCCCAGTCTAGGGGTTGTGCAGAGGGCGAAGTGCGCTCATCTGGGGAGATCGTGGGCAGGGTCTCGAGGAAATGAGGGCAGGGCACGGGGGTGGAGGCAGACATGAGGAGTTCACGAGGCGTGATGGGGAGATTCGTCGGGGGAGGGACAAGTCGTGTATGCGGAGCTCCGCAAGTGCGATCCGCGCGTGTGTGCGAAGTGCAGTCAGGGGTGGTGTCGCGTTGTTTGTCCTTGTTGCTGCACGCGTGCACGCCGCTCAGACGCTCCCAGCACCAAGCCGTAGTACTCGCTGCCCATACGCGCACACCGTGTCCGACCATGCCCGACAACCAGATCTTCAAGGTCCTGTCCCCTTTGTCTCCTCCTCCTCGTGTTTCTCCTTACACTTCCCGTCCCTAGGCGACCTACAGCGGGATACCCGTGTACGAAATGTTCGTCACGTTCATCCACCCTACCCGACACGCCCTCACCTCTCTCATACGTGTAGGATGTGCAAAGGCGTCGCTGTGATGCGGCGGCGCTCAGATTCATGGCTCAACGCGACCCAAATCCTCAAAGTCGCTGGCTTTGACAAACCTCAGCGCACTCGAGTCCTCGAACGAGAGGTCCAGAAGGGCGAACACGAGAAAGTGCAAGGTGGCTACGGAAAGTATCAGGGTCCGTTTCCCTTTCTTCCCTCCTGACCCCTCAGTCTTGACTTCATCATCTCCCAGGGACCTGGATACCTCTCGAGCGAGGACTCGCCCTTGCGAGGCAATACAACTGTGAAACCAACCTTCGTCCCATCATAGAGTTCCAGCCTGCGGCGAAAAGCCCACCTCTTGCTCCTAAACATCTCGTGTCCTCGGCGTCTGTTGCAAAACCTGCCCGTCGGGCTCCAACCGTGGTCACCGAGCCAGGTCCTGCTCTCCTTGGCACCCGTTCGCATCTCCATGCTGACGCGGAAGAAGATTCAGAGCAGGAAGTGTTTTCCGAACCCGGTTCAGAAGACGGCTCCATGACATCATCTCCATCACCTGGATCGTCCAGTTCACGTACCCCTTCCCCCATTGCCGACGCATACGGTCATATCGACGCGTCCGAAGATCGCAGGCATGGTGTCCGACGTAAACAGTCACGACGTCACCCAAACGAGCGCCTTGGTGACGCTTCGGAAGATGAAATTGCCACACAGCCCAACGGTACAGATGATCCGCGAGCATACAGCGATCAGATCCTGGAATACTTCATTTCGGACACGAATCAAATCCCTCAAGTTCTCATCAACCCTCCTCCTGACTTCGATGCGAATATGGCAATCGACGACGACGGCCATACTGCACTCCATTGGGCTTCGGCCATGGGCCGGCTCCGTATTGTGAAGCTACTCCTCACCGCCGGGGCTGATATCTTCAAGGTGAATAAGGCGGGCCAGACCGCCATGATGCGCAGCGTCATGTTTGCAAACAATTACGACGTACGAAAATTCCCGGAACTGTACGAACTCCTCCACCGTTCCACCCTCAACATCGACAATTACAATCGGACCGTCTTCCATCACATCGTTGATGTCGCCATGTCCAAAGGGAAGACCCATGCAGCCCGATACTACATGGAGGCAGTGCTCAACCGTCTGGCCGATTATCCAAAGGAACTGGCAGACGTGATCAACTTCCAGGACGAAGACGGCGAGACCGCTTTGACCATGGCTGCGCGGTGTCGCAGCAAGCGCCTCGTCAAGCTCCTCATCGACCACGGTGCCGACCCAAAGCTCATGAACCGTGACGGGAAGAGCACTGAAGATTATATTCTCGAGGACGAGCGTTTCCGGTCGTCTCCGGGACCTATTTCCAGACTTTCAGCGATGTCTTTTCGTAACGCGCAAGCTGCGTATCCTCTTCAAACTATTCCCCCACCGATTCCCGCGGGCGGTGAACGTCTACCACTACACCACTCGATGGTTGGCCAGAAAGCAAGCACGAGATGCGTCAACGAAGTCACGGGTATGCTTGATAATCTGGGTACGTCTTTCGATCGCGAGCTCCTGGATAAAGAGCGCGACAGGGACCAAGCCCGCGCGCTCCTGCAGAATATCCAACAAGAAATCCTGGAGAGTCACCGAGCTGTTAATCAACTCAAGACGCAATCAGAGGGACTGCAGCTAGCGAATGTGTTGCTCTCAGACCTAGAAAGCCACCTGTTGGACAAGAGGGCGAAAAGATATCGACTGGGTTGGGAAAAGTGGGTCAAAATCGAAGAAAATCGAGAGGATATGATCAGGGCAGCAGCGGGCGGAGAATTGAAGGTTACTCCTACAACCGTTCCTTACCGGACGGACGATGACATGGAGGGGGAGGGGTCGACAGATCCAGTGAAGGACAGAGACAAGGATAAAAGCAGAGGGAAACGGAAAGCCCTGCCCCAGGAAGAGGACATCACGGACCTCCTCGCGCTGCACGCTGAATCGTCAAATGATCCAGATCTATTACCGACGGCCTGCAAATCGGTCAGGGAAGACCTAACGAATCGTCGCAAACGGAGGAAAGCACTATTTGATCGGTTGAGTGTCTTCCAGGCGGAAGCGGGAACTGGCGGACGAATGGCTGAGTACAGGAGACTCATTGGCGCTGGTTGTGGGGGTGTTCCACCTTCAGAAGTGGATAATATCCTCGGGATGTTGCTCGAGGTTTGTCAAGTCGTCCCACCTGTATGGTGATATGTTTATTCATCCAACATTCTAGACACTCCAGTCGGAAGAGTCTAGTATGATCCCGGGAGCATGGACTGCGACAAGGGCTGGGCCAGTACCAGCGGGGTGATGTACTAGCGACTGAAATGGGGGCGCTTTAGTATACTAGTAAATGCTTAGTCAGCAAAAACCGTGCTGGCCTTCTTCCTGTCTTGACTCCAAGTTGAGTTGCCCGCTCCATGTCGTTACCGCGCGTGCAAGTCCTCAAAGCCACAACCAAGATACCATGGACAAAGAATTTTCGGCATCTCCTGCCCGTCCCAAAGCATTGGTCGGTGAGACGTTCGCGCTATGACCCTGGTATCAAAGCAGTCCCCGTCAAGGATCGTATAAAATACTGGAACATCGTCCCTGGTGATAAGATACGCATTCGCGGCGAAGGAAGCAAACTTCACGAAGTTCTGAGCATAAACAAGTTTTCGAACCGGGTATATCTCAAGGGCAACGTCAAGGTGCGTGAGCCGTCGTTAGCCGATCCAGGCTTCCGACCGTCGTGACAGGAAGCAACTTCCAACAAGGCCCCCGTCAGCAAGAGCGTGCACTACTCGCGGTGTCAACTGTTCATGGGCATACATAACGTCACGAGAGCGCAAGGAGGAAACAAGGAAATCCAGTGAGCGCGTCTTCTGCATCGCTGCTCTGTGCTCTGTGGTGAAAACTTGCAATGACAGGGTGTTCGCGCGACGGCTTGGAGTGAGGGACCCTCATTGGCAGCCCGCGCTTCGTCGTTTCGACTGGAAACGCGTCGCCCTCGCGACGGTACCCGCGCACTTCAAGAAAACCAACAGAGTCCCGTTCGTCGCACCGTGGCCAGAGCACGAATTCCCGGAACGACCCGAAGGTGTGCTCTATTGTTTTGGAACGTCGTGCTGCCGTGACGCTTGCCATCAGCCAACGAGTTCTACGATACCGCTAAAGATGCGGTCCTCAAGATCACTTATCAACCGCCCGATGTCAAGAAACCCAGAGCGGCCGACGAAGACGCGTATATCAACGCGTTGTTCAGCCCTCGGCCGAGAGCTTTCGACGAGTCAACGCCGATGGAGTACCATGTCTCGAAGGAGCTTTCAAACCCACACAGCCGAGCCAAGAAACAACGTCGTTGGCAGGCCGCCGGGATCCGCAGGGCCGAGCTTCTCAAAAAGTTTGTCGAACGAGAATTCATGAACTTGAACGGTCGTGCGGCGAGGGTGGCGCGTGCCGAAGGTATCTTCAAGTTTCGGCAGAAAATGGAAGAGGAGCGCAAAGCCGAGAAGAAGAGACGTTGGTTGACAGCGGAACGCCAGGCGAAGATCGAGAGAAAAGTGGAACGAAAACAGAGGAAAGCGCAGAAACAAAAGGAGAAATTGACTCAGTTGGTGCTGAAGGAGGCTGCGAACCAGGTCATCCCTGGTGCAGAACTTCGGAAGTAAAGTCGATAGAGTCTCCTTTGTCCTCTATACCTCGGCTGCGTATCATATTGTGTTCTGAACGTTGTGGCAATGGCCATGGACCGATTTGTAAGAGTTGGGACCGAATACTGTCCAGCATGGACCGACAGGTTCCATACATTGGACCATCACCATGACAGACGCTGGGCAGGTCAAATATCGGCCCCTTCCATCATCGGAGGGCCAAGCCGACCGTTTCGAGGCCCACGAACCCAGACTTGATGGAGGGGATGACCTTCATTTCTCAACAAGCGACTGGTTACCCGCCGAGTCCCAGTTCACCATCTGGACGTATTTCCTTCTGGGTTGCGCCATTTTACTCCCCTGGAACGGTGATTATTCTTGCAAATGGTGTCAAGTAGTATTGTTCGTTCTCATGACTCCACTCAGCCTCGATCAATGCGACGTCGTTTTTCCTGTCCCGACTGCTTGGCTCTCCGTTCTACTCGACTTTCAGCTCGTACCTGTCCAGCGTCTATACGCTAAGCAATCTAGTCTTCCAGTTTTACTCTACGTTCACTTCGAAACAGGTTCGTAATCTCCACGTTCCTGATTAACACCCTCACCTAGCGTCATGTTATCAGTCGTCCCCATCTCGCCGTATAGTCGCGTCAATCATTGGGATGGTCCTTCTTGTCACATCCCTATGCCTCAGCACGTTTGTTCGAGGCACACCATCGGCATTTTTTGCATTCACTCTTTTCAACGCAGTTGGTCAAGGGATCACGAGTGGTTATTTGTGCACGGCGGTCTACGCTGGGGCACCACTGCTCGGCGCATCGTTCATGCAAGTCGTGATATCAGGACAAGCCGCCGTCGCCGTCGCGGTTAGCGTTGTACAGGTCGTCAGCTCAATGATTTCACTTCTGGGTTCGTCTCCTGCCTCAGTGACGGATGACCAGGCCGAAGAACTATCTGCGCGCATCTTCTTTGGCATCTCTGCTGCCTTCCTGGTCGTCACGCTCGTCGTGTACGCGTGGTTAGAAACGCGGCCGTTTTATAAAACGGTCGTCAGCGCTCTGGAGCCGCCCCGCCGACTTGACATTGGAGACGCGGGCGAGGGTACCGCACTCGTTGCTGGTGATCGGGCGAAACCCCAGACCTCCAACGCGCATGTGCATCGAGTCTGTAAACAGAATTCGAGTTTCATGTTCTCTATCGCCTACGTGTTCGCAGTCACTCTGGTACCCGCCTTTTCGTTGTGCACAACTGCTATCTGGCTGACAGGATTTTTGACCAGGCTGTCTTTCCTGCGATCACGGTCCGCGTGCAATCCGTAAACCCGGGAATTCATCCGATGCTGTTCACCGCATTCCACTTCTTGGCTTATAACACTGGAGATCTCGTTGGACGATACAGCTGCTCGCTCCCTCGCTTGGTTGTCTGGTCCGCTGGGAAGATTCTAGCCATGTCTCTCTTACGGACGCTCTTCGTACCCCTGCTCCTTCTTTGCAATATCCAACAAGCTGCGGCAATACCCCCGGTCTCTCCGGTCATAAATTCTGATATCCTTTTCATGGTCATAATGCTGGCGGTGGGGTGGACTAACGGCTATGTCTCATCATTAGCCTTGCTTGCTGTTTCGTCTCTCGAGCATAATCCTAGGCTCAAGGGACGTCGCGAAGACGTAGATATCGCTGCGACATTGGGCGGCTCATTTGTTATTGTTGGTCTCACTTTCGGGGCGTTCTGTAGTTTTGGTGTCCAGGCCATGATATGATGTTGTAGAACCGCAATATTATGCATGTAGTGGGTAGGGGCAACAGTGTATGGAATCCATCATCCATACAAGACAGGCTATGGCAACGCACTCGGTGCACCCGGCAAGCGAGGGGCGAGGTCCTTGGTCTGAGCTGCTTGTCGTCTTCTACGGTGATCAGCAGTTCTGAGCGCGTAGATGTTACGATGCAGAATGTATCGTTCATGCGTCGGGGTTGGGGTCGGAGGCGACTCGGTGCTCGGTGCGATAGGGTCTGTAGGTTTCTTCTCCTGGCCGCTTCCGCCCACCACCTCTTTCGCACCCTCTGCCTCTTTCTGTGTAGCTTCCTCACCCTTCCCTTCCTCTCCGTCAGCCTGGCCTTGCCCTTTATTCTGCGTCTTGTCTTTCTTCTCGCGCTGTTTCTCTTCCCATTCCTGCTTCACCTTGGCAATCTCTTCGGCGCTGACGGAGGGCTTCTTGGGCTCTGGCTCTGGATCCGGCGCCCGTGCCGCGAATCCGCGATCGGTAAGATGGACTGGACAGGCGTAAAAGAAATCCGCCGTGTCGATCGTCGCCAAGACGGTCACGGTGGGCTTGTAGCAAACGTAGCACGCTTTGGCGGTGGCCGCCGTCTGACAAAACGTGGTCGCGGGCGCGTCCGACAGTCGGAAAACGGGTGAGACGTACTCGCTTGTAGTAGAGGTTGGGAAAGACCATCTGAGGTCGCACGAGAAGCTTGCCAACGGACGCGCGCCTCTCGGTGTGGGAGCGATCAGGCTCATCTATTTAGCGCAGACTGGCTTTACATAGACCGATCACGTTGCCACTCTAGCGGCTCGATGTGAATATATGAGAGAGACAACGGGCGCACCCCACTGTGCTTCTCCCATTGCATATATATCGTCTCGTACCATGACGGCGAGCACAGCAGGTCAGGTCATCAAGTGCAAAGCGGCGGTCTGTTGGGGTGCGGGCCAGCCCCTCGAGATCGAGGAGGTCGAGGTCGCCCCCGCTAAAGCGCACGAGGTGCGAATCAGGATCCTTTACACCGGTGAGCACCCGGTGTGTGGTACTCGCCGCTGGCGACCGTCTGACCTGCCAGGCATATGTCACACCGACGAGTACACTCGCAGTGGCAAGGATCCCGAGGTACGTAAAGCGAAATAGGGGATCGGCTTCCGTCGCAATCGATTCGTTGATCTCAGGGTTTGTTCCCCGTCATTCTTGGCCACGAGGGCGGGGGTATCGTGAGTCGCTCCACGTGGTCATCAACTTTTTGCAGTCTAGTTGAGTGGAAATAGGTGGAATCAGTCGGCGAAGGCGTCACCAGCGTGGCTCCCGTATGTTCCCCCCCGTTCCCCATCCGATATCTCTGATCTTCTACAGGGCGACCATGTCATCCCACTGTATACCGCCGGTAAGTCGTTCTTCCCCAAGTGATCCGAGACTTCTGACACGCATTCGAGAATGCCGTGAATGCAAGTTCTGCAAGAGCGGAAAGACCAATCTGTGCGGAAAAGGTACTGCAATCCATATAGATATTTCACTCAGACCCTCGCCCTGACGACGGTCAGTACGGGCAACTCAGGGACGGGGCTTCATGCCCGACAGTACCAGCCGATTCACTTGCAAAGGCAAACCGGTCCACCACTTCGTAAGCGACTTTCCCACTTTTTACCCTGCAAAATCGAATATGCTCTTGCTTATCTAGATGGGCACTTCGACGTTCTCGCAGTACACGGTCGTCGCAGACGTCTCCGTTGTCGCTGTCAACAAGACCGCGCCGCTCGATAAAGTTTGTCTCCTCGGATGTGGTATCACGACCGCCTGGGGTGCCGTCGTGAAGCAACCGGGAATCAGTACGCAACTTCTCTCCGTCGCGCCGTCCTACTTACATATACTATGCAGAGGGTTCCAATGTCGCTGTCTTTGGGTGCGGTGCCATCGGCCTCGGAGTGATCTCCACGGCCGCCCTCGTCGGTGCTTCTCGCATCATCGCCATCGATACCAACCCGGGTAAGAAGGCGTGGGCCCTCAAGATGGGCGCCCACGAGTTCGTGAACCCCGCGGAGCTCCCCGGCGGCAAACGGATTCAGGATTATCTGGTGGAGATTACAGACGGTGGTTTGGATTTCACTTTCGACGCCACCGGGAACGTGCAGGTCATGAGAGCCGCGTTGGAAGCTTGCCACAAGGGATGGGGAGTGTCGACCGTCATTGGCGTCGCAGCCGCTGGTCAGGAGATCTCCACGAGACCGTAGGTGCCACCTTGAGCCTCCAACCTCCAGAACTCACGATACCATCCAGTTTCCAGCTGGTCACAGGCCGTACTTGGCGGGGCACGGCGTTCGGTGGAGTGAAAGGTCGTACCGAGTTGCCTGGCCTTGTCGAAGGTATATTCTCCATTGGGTCTATTACAGCCTGAGGTTCTTCGCAACTGAAGAAATCGACAGACTATCTCAAAGGCACGCTCAAGATCGACGAATATGTCACTCATCACCGCAAGTTTGAAGAGATCAACCAAGGGTTCCACGATATGCATGTATGTCACATGCCCTCTCTTTTGCCTGCCTTATTTAAAGCGAAAATTTAGGGAGGGGATTGCATCCGTTGCGTCGTTGATATGTCCCAGTGAGCATCAGTGTGTAGCCAAGGGATGCGTACACTGTCGAAGAGAGAGTTGTATTTGTAGGCTCTGAACGAACGGCGTACAAGGTATGCGCGAGGTGTCTCGTGTCCTTTGTACGTCGCAACTATACGGTATAAATATTATCGCGTCACATCCGCAAAAACTTGCCTCTTGCAGGAATCTGCCCCCTGCCAATGACGGCGCCCCAGAGTATGGTCAAAGCAGTTCCGACTTCCCTTCGCCTCGTTCCGGTCTTTATCCAGGCTGTCCTCAAGAGTCCCAGTATCACCATGACGAACGAAATATCTAAACAGAGCCTCCTGACCACAATCAATAACGGGGATCTATCCTGGCCACCTTTGAGGAAAAATAGAATTAGATGTTGTAGGAAAGAGAGATTTCGAAGCAGGGGTTTGAGAATCAATGCCCACAAGCCCATGTCGTTGATATCCCACCCAGAAGACTGAGAAACCGCTCGAGAGTCCGCGGGACTGCCGCGACCGGAGGAAGAAGTGTGCGAAGTCAGTGAAGTGGAAACTTGAGCCTGCGGGTGGGAGTGAGTCGCGAGGGAAGATTCGAGGGTATCGATGCGCTCCGTGAGAGCAGCAAGATGCGCTTGCATGTTTTCCATTGCATGCTCTAGGGAAATTGATATCGCTCGCGACGGGGGCCTTGGGTGCACCCCGAGGATGATGCTGTGACGAGAAGCTGTCGTGTGACTTCGATAATGGGGTTCTGCACGCGATGTCAAATCACGGGAGGACGAGGTCGGGACATATGTGGATGTCTGTGGATCTGCGAACGCAGACGCCGTCTCAAAACTAGGGAGGGGCTGCATTGGTGGTACGCTCTTTCGGCGCGGTGGAGGTGAGGAAAGAGTAAATGAACCCATCTGAGGTGTCCTGTAACGCGAGGACGAAGAGAGGGGTCGCTGTTGTTGAGAAAGCTCGGGCACATCTGGGAGGTCGCGAGTTTCATCGGCTGCTTCCTCGTCGTCGGTGCTCTGACAATGAGCCACGGTACTGAAATGCTGGTGGGAAGAGTGCTGGAAGGATGCAGGTATAGGAGAGTTGCCCCCTGAGTCGGTTGAAGACGACGACGAGCCTCTCGATCCTGTCCTGGTCAGCGTGTCTAAAAAGCGCAAATCAGAAGACAGGTTGAAGAGAAGGTTCGACTGCATACAGCTGGAGACGAGATTTTCGGAATGCCCTCCGTAGGAACGCAATTCGTCTATAAGGTCCCTGGCAGCCGTCTTGTCTGAGTATTTGCTCAGAGCCTTGAACTCGTGTGAGTGTACTAGACTGAAACTCGGGCGTGCCAAATACCTTTAGCAGTGCATCGACATAGAGCCATTTTGCCTCGTAGGGGTCCAAATCTTTGTGCTTTGCCCAGGCATCCCTGGGGGAGGGACGGAGGACCGTTAACACGTGATTTAGGAAAGGCGACCAGAAACATACCATTTTGCTCGTCCGAGCATGTCAAATATGCCTGGGCGGGGAGACGTAACGTTTCCGACGGTGGCTAACGAGCGACGATGAGCGAAATCAGAGGGAGTGCGAATGGAGAACGAACCTTGCTTATAGAGGCTATACGACAAGAAAAAAACCAAGACATCAGTTATCCGGCGTAAAGCTGGAGGGATGAGACACGAACCTGTACATGGTCAGCTTCTCCTCGTAGCCCGTCTGTATGGGACCTGTCTTGGGGAGACTCTGCACGATCCCCACCGCACGGTTGAATTGCGCGTCGATGAGCTGTCGCGAGTCCATGATGAAGGGAGGGTGGTTACGACCAATACAATACGTCCGAGCGATGGCCCGCGACGCCGAGACAAGAGAGCCAGTGGGCTCGGAACGATCGGAACGCTGAGCAATATGATGGCCGATAGGCGTGACGAGAACACAGTCACACCTGTGACAACTCAGACTAATCTACGGATCCGGTATGTATGTACTCTCGCTCTGTCTACAGGCCTTCGATCAGCAAGGTCTGATGAGAGGGGCGTCAGAAGCCGCAGACATGAGCTGTCGAATCACTGCACCACGTACCACGACATTCCCGAAGACCACTTGTATTTGAGCGGTCCAGGTATCCTCTCTTCATGCTTGCTCACGAGTTTTCCTTCATCGGCGCCCAGTCTCAGCATCATGATACTCGACGGGATTTGCGGCTCAGATGCTCACCTCTCCATACGAGTTTCCCCCATGCCTTCCCATGCATGCCCTCATGTTTGAGCCGCGTCTTGGTCACCTGCCAGTAACATTTCTCGATGCCCTTGTCGGTCCATCTGGTCTGGTGTACCTTTTGACCGACGCCATCGTTGGGATATCGGGATAGGACCTGACAGAGGTTCGCAGGGGTTGTCCGGAGCGACGGAGGGAGGGGAGAAGGGAGTAGTTTGAGGAAAGCACGCGTGGTTGCTTGATTCATCGTCGGCGCAAACCTCGTCAAGTTGAGTTTCCCACGACTACTCGTCTCATGTCGATCGCGAGGCGCGCTCTCCTACAGGCCAGACAAGTGACAACAGACGCTTGCGGAATACCACTGAGACCGACGTGGTCCCTCAAAGAGCTCTTGTCATCATACCCTTCACCGTCTCTCTGTCCAGCGACTTTTCAGCATCTCCATCAACTGTCGGCTCTCATCCCGCCTCCCCGAGGCACGCCCGAATACGATGCCACAAAGAACGAACTGGATGAGCTCATCAGGCTTGTCGAAGCGGTCAAACTTGTCAACGTAGATCATTCGACGGACAGTTCCATTCCAGATGCTCGCGTTTGGGCAGAAGGCACCGGTATCCCTCTTACAAAGAAGCCGCCCGACGAGGAGGTGCAGGGAACAAAACTCCTGGACTACTCCAATCGGACGTTGGAGGGCATGTATGTCGTGGAAACTGAACGGGAGAGATGACAATGCTGCAGTACGTTTTATTGTCTTGCACCAATCGGCCTGGTCTGACGTCGGCAGTCTCAACAGACGTTGGGGCTCGGGAAAATGTCTCTCGGCATTTAACATAGCGTACACGTGCCGTCAATTTAAGACTTCGTCAGTTTGCTGTGGCCCCCCGTTGACCCAAAACCGTTGGTTCCTCGAACAGTCTCATCGAGATTCTTTCCAAATGATCAATATCTCGTGGGCGATACACCGGAAGGGGACCGACCTCGACTTCCAAAACGTCGGGAGTGTATATTTTTTCAATAATCAATTGAGCCATGCGATCGCCCTCTTGCACTGAGATTTTGCTTCGTTATTACTTGCATTCTGGGTGCTGCGAACGAGCTTACCTTCAAAATCCTGGTCAGAAAGGTTGAAGAGCAAAACAAAGACCGCGCCACGGTAATCCGCGTCGATGACACCAGCTCCAGTATCAATCATGAATTTGGAGGCTAAAATGTCCGATGAGACATGCGAGGACGGTCTGCCGGACCACTTACCAAGTCCGCTCCGTGGGGCGACGCGTCCGTATGTTCCAACCGGGACCGCGATGGAAAGCTGGGTGTCAATTAGGGCCTTTCCACGCGCGGGGATTGTTTTCTTCTCAGCACTTGGTGTGGATGAACGCGACGTTCAACGAAGAGAGGGAGCGCAATACCTGCAGAGGTCATACCCGGCGGCGAGCGCCGAGCCACGAGTGGGCAGCTTGGCTTTCTCGGAGAGTCTCTTAACTAAGAGACGAGGTAAAGGTGCCTCTCTGGCCGAGTCTGACAATCTTCGTCTTTTCAACGGGGATGGGAGGTCGACTGTCATGGCGAATTCGATGGCCGTGGTAACGCGAGACGCGACATGTTTATTGGCGGACCTTGAAAGCGTGTCAACTCCGACGGTGCTGCCGACTCGGACCGACGGCCTTTCTTTCGCTTTCGTAGAAGTCATGGATCTCTCCCAGCAGGAACTCCCCTTGACAGCATATTTCGCAAGGGGCAGCAAAGAGACGAGATCTCGCACTGTCCTGCACAACAACGGCAGGTCCACTGAAGACTCGCATCCATCTTCGAAGCGTCGGAAGAGTGATGTACGGTCTTCCACTACCACCCCGTTAAGTGGCTCCGCCGGCCGGTCCAAATCGCGGAGGAAAACCCTGCAGTTGCCCACTCCGGCAACATCCACCAGAAAGCGCAACGGTCGCCTCTCGTCACCGGCCAAAACGCCACTGACGTCAGCTGATGCATCATCAACGCCTGTAGAACGGAGTGCGATCCTCCCGAAGGACTTTGCAGAGCTGGAATCTGGGTCTACCCCCTCGAAACCTAGCTTACCACGTCAAGCTGCACAGGGTGCCATCCCTCTTGCAACGCCGTCCACCGACCGGCGAAGAACTACCAAATCTCTCGCCATAGAATTTTTCCCTGGTCAACGCCAGACCGGTATTGCGACACCACGGACGTTACAACGAAGAGTATGCGAGCCCATGCAGGGCAATAATCGAAGCCAAGTCCCTCCGACACCACTAGATCCCGGGATATCCGAGGTGGCATACCCGCTAGAGCCCTCGGATCATGCGACTGTGGGCCCTCCATGTTTATCCGTTGAGCTGGATTCTGTGGACCCTTTTCGTGCTGGCATGAACAGCCGTGTCGTCGCGCAACAGAGTGGCACATCTACGGAAGCGTCCAAGCAATGCTTTATGCAGTCAAATCGAACATCTGACGGTCATGCCATACCTATTCTTCCGGTTCCATCCTCTCAGAGCCAATATCTCCTACGTCTCGATGCGACACCTAAACGCAAGCGATTCTCCCAACCTGCCGAGCCCGTCATCTCTTCGCAAACTCAGGAAGAACGAGAATTGATGCTGTCAATCCATCATGGACCTAGTACTTTATCGACTGGAGTTTCTCCTGGAAGGTGACTTTCATGCCAGGGGGTCGTCACCATTTTGCTCACAATGTTCAAGGTACACACGCGGAAATATTCAGACACCTCGCCTCGGTTGTAGCGAGCGAAAAGCTCGGCATGTTTACACACTTGGTTCTACCCCTGCCGTGTCACCGAATAGCTCTCCTTTCGGACCGTCTCGTTCCTTCTTTGCATCGAAGAAAGCACTGGACAAACTTTCGCCCGAGTCCATGAGTCCCTCGCGGCGCTCGCGAGTTCACTCGCCTGACCGCAAAGCCAAGACGCCCCGAAGACCTCGTTGCGATTCGATTGAAAATGTTCCACCCCCACATATAGAGGATTCACTCACGGAATCCGAGTCCGAGTCAGACATGCTTCACTTGTTAATGAAGGACAAATTATTCGCCCCTGGCCCGCCTTCCCAAGGAATCTCATCGGCTATTCACGACTTAGCTCGTCATGGATCCGCTGGAGGTATCCTTCCTGGAGGAGAGGACGATTCAGCAACGGAAGCCGAGTCCGACACCGAGATACTTCATTGCGTTGCTGAGATCAGCAGGAAACGACGTCGTTCCGAGGCATCGAGGGAAGATACTCCACGTCGTCCGATCGTCTCTCCACTTGTTTCTCCTGCTAGATCACGCATTGCACCCATGCCTTCCATTGCCAGTCAATTCCTCATGGAAGAAGGCGCAGGTCGGAGTATCCCGAAATTGGGTACGCCTTACTCTTCTACTATGCAACCCCAGATACCTTCGCAGTCTTTGCCTTCAGTTGTTCGAGATTTCATTCGCATGTTCCCTGGGGACGAAAGCTATCCTGCGGACTTTCCAGAGTCCTTACGAGTCTAATGCATTGAGCAAGTGTACAGATTATCTCCGTTACAGTGATAATTATTGACTCGCATAACAATTATGGTACGACAATCCGTGAACGAGGGACTACCTCGACTTCTTGTATACCTGGAAGATTCTTGTCCGACCCAACACCCTCGGACACCCGCAATGTCGAATTTGAGTCCTCCGCTCGAGCAGTGAACGTTGCTGCTGTCCTGGCTGCACTCGCACTCTTCTCGGCCTCTTCTTGCATGAGCTGATTGTCCTCGCTGACCTTGTCTCCAAAGACTTGCCCAAGTTCCTCGAGCGTCTTGTGTGCGGTCTCGGGGTAGATGAACCAAACCACCAAAAACGAGACGATGCAGAAGCCGACCAAGAGGAAGTAGTAACCCGCGTTCATGACCTGGAACAGCGGGGGCGTGATGAACGCGATGATGAAGTTGAAGAGCCAGTTGGTGCCCGTGCTCAACGACATGCCCTTGGCGCGTGCACGGAGGGGGAAGATTTCGGCGCCGAGAAGCCAGGGACCCGGTCCCCAGGTGGCCCCAAAGAAAAAGAGGTAGAAGCAAACGCCGACGAAGAGTCCGTCCGCGACGGGGGTGCGCGTGGGCCCTAGGGGCAGGGTGTTGGAATAGTACTGGAGGCCGCCGACGACGGAGAGGGAAGCTGCGAGGACGATGCTCCCGACGAGAAGGATGAGACGTCTACCCCACCTGTCGATGAGGAGCATCGCCGGGATGGTGCCCGCACAGTAGACGACGGCGCAAGCGCCGGCGTAGAGGAGAGACCGAGAGATGCTGAACCCCGCGCGAGTCAGGTTGGACGGCAAGAAGTACAGGATAGCGTTGATGCCGTTGAGCTGAGCGAACATCTGACAGGTGATCCCGACGATGGACCGGTGGGTATACTGATGAAAGACCTGTCGCCATGTGGCGAGACCCATTTGGCGTTCGTACTCGACGGCCGCGGCGATTTCGACGTACGTCGCGACGATGTTTGGGCGTCTCGTATCGCCGGCTGCATGAAGATCTGCCAGGACCTGTAACCCTTCTTGCTGAAAGCCGTTCGCCACGAGCCACCGGGGAGTTTCCGGAAGGATAAAGGTCCACGCTACGAGGATGGAAGCAAGCGCAGCTTGCACGACATAAGGACCTCGCCAGGAGATCTCTGAAGGTATGGCAAAAAAGAATCCGTAACCGACCCAGGCCGAGACCGCGTAGCCGAGATTCAAACAGATGTATTCGATACAGACGAAGAGACCGCGAGCGTGGCTTGGCGCAATCTCGCACTGCAAGACTGGAACAGTCATGGAAAGGATGCCGACGCCGATTCCCTGGATCGATCGACCAGCGATCAGGACTGCAAGGTTGGGTGCGAAGATTTGGATGAAGGCGGCTATGAGATACATGGTCGCACCAAGACGGACTGACATGCGACGGCCCATGACATCGCATATGTACGCGGCCAAGAAAGACGCGAAGAACGCGGTGATGTTCAGGGACGAGACGGTGATAGCTGCACCATAGTTGTGGCTCTGGACGAGACGACGAAGGAGAATAAAACGACGAACCTTGAACCCAGGGATCGACACCTGTGTCGCCGGCCTGGACCTGAGCCAGAGTCACCGTCTTCCCGAACATGCGATTGATGAAGGACGGCTGGACTTGGACCGCAGCGATGATCCCTTGTCCATAGCCGAACATGGCGTCGCCCAGCGACGCGAGAGCAGAGGACATGTAGAGGAGTGGTTTCCCGACCATCCATCGTGGATAACGAGCGGAGTAGACTCGCGGCCGCAAGCGGTCGGTGAGCGTCATGTCGTTTCAAGCGAGAGTGGGTTGGAAGTCGGCAAGGGATGGAAGCGGTCGAAAGAACCTGGCATGGTTGGGCCGACACAGAGGTATTTATCTGGTTCAGCGAGGGTGAGACTTGCCTGGCCCGGATTGAAACTGGCCCGACTCTCGCGCTCAGACGGTCTCCAGTAGTCCATCGTGATCGTTTGGGCTCAGAGTTGGTCGGATTGCCGCCTCGAAGGAGTAGATTTCGGAGAGCGAAGTGTTTGGGCCAAATTGAATAAATACGCCGTGGCCCGCGACGCTGCCCCACGATCATATCGATTATCATTCACCATCCTCACATGCCTGGCCGCCTCCAACACAAAGTCGGTCTCGACAATCGTATCCTTTTGGACGGCGCTGATCTCCTCACAGTCTGCCATCGTCACAGGTGCCGCCTCGTAAGTCCTAGATTTCGGATAAATATCGATACGAACAGACGATCACCAACAGCGGTATCGGACTTGAATCATCTATTCTCTTCGCACAAGAGGGGGCCAACGTCCTGCTGGCGGATATCAACTTGACAGCAGCTGAAAAGGCTGCGTCCCTGATCCGCGAAAGATTTCCGAACGTGAAAGCAGTGGCCGTCAAAGTGGACGTGGCGAAGGAACAAGACATCAAAGATGCCATCGACCGCGTCACCAGTGAATTCGGCAGGCTTGATATCATGGTGAGAGACCTTGTCGAGCACTTGTTGGTGGTAGCACTCACCTGTCTTTCTAGTTCAACAACGCTGGCGAGTCAGCTACATGTATCGTGCGCTGGCACTTCCTTCATATCTAAAAATACAGGTATCATGCACCCAGAGGACGATAATGCTCTCAACACAGAAGAGCGGATCTGGGATCTTACGATGACGATCAATGTCAAGGGCGTTTGGTGGGGATGCAAGTATGCGATTCTCGCGATGCGCAACAACCCTGTGGACGAGGTAAGAGGACTCCGTGCTGGAGGAAGCATCATCAATACAGCGAGTTTCGTCGCCGTCATGGGAGCTGCTACCCCTCAGTTGGCTTGTAAGCGTGGCAGGCACGCAGTCATCCGTCATTTGACCGTTGATCCTTCGCAGACACCGCGTCGAAGGTAACTTTGTCTTTGGATTATTGCCCAACTGATAACGATTTCGACTCGAGGGGGCCGTTCTCGCGATGACCCGCGAGCTCGCTATGGTGCATGCCAGAGAAGGCATTCGAGTGAATTCTCTTTGCCCGTGAGCGTGACTCACTATCTTGAAAACGGGATTCTTATCAAAGCTCGAAAGCGGTCCCCTTAAGACACGCAAGTGGTACGAACCTTCAATATTCCGCAGCTGACCAATGCCTTAGCTCTTCTGATGGATTTCTTGAATACCGACGAGAAAAAGAATCGCCGTCTTGTTCACCTTCCGATGGGTCGATTCGGCGAAGCTGTGGAACAGGCCAAGGCTGCTCTATTCTGTAGGTGCTGTCTAATTTGAAGTTAAATCACCTCTGAGCCTCCCGCGCGATCAGTGGCAAGTGATGATAGTAGTTACATCACAGTTCGTCCTTACACCTGTCACGCGACCCAACATTGCTGAACGCCTTACAGGGCACAGATTTCAAGGTGGACGGCGGGCTGACATCTTGTTACGTCACTCCGCTTGGAGAGCAGGCTCTCCCTCCTCCTGCAAGCCTTGTTTAACAGCCTTGGTCAGCACCACTCTGAGCACGGCAGGTGATTATCGCACATACCCGCTCGTTTCTCACAACCTTGACAGTGTTACCAACTGTGGCAACGTTTGTTTAAGTGAATTTTGAGTGCCGTTTTTGTCTCTGTACCAGAAACGAGAAGCGTAAATGTAATCGACGTTTATATCTCACGAATTCCATCCTGCGTGTGCACTGATGGACATGCAAGCCTGGATCGCACTTTCAAGTATATCCGAGATGCGCTGGCTTTGGGCAACAAACATACAACTGCCAACATACATGTTGAACGTAGCAGAAGGCACGTGCAATGACGACGAGAAAGAATGATACATAGGAGGATGTGGTGACTCAGCGGAGGTAGAACATGTTCATCCAGGATAGCATTGATAACAGAACCACGTTAAATCGCCGGCCTTAGATTGTGCCAGCCTCGACGATGAAGTGTGCTAGGCTACCTTCTTCTCGGAAGCCCTGCGCTTCTCTGCCTGCTCTTTGCGTAGCCTCGCGATTTCCTTTCCAACGTCGTTCTTGAGTTGTTTGTGAAGCTCGGGGCGGTAACCGAGCTTGAAGAGTAGTTCCAGGTGGACGAAGAAGGGAGCAAGCACCAGAGCTTGACGAGCGCCTTCAACAAAGTGTCGCAGAATCAAAGGTGGAACGCACCTCCGACGATATTGTCGAGCAAAGCCGGGGCGCGACCCTCTGCAAGCCCGTGACCAAGAAACTGCGCGACCCAAGAAACGATCTGAACGATCACTGCGTCCCGGGTTCCATTGGAACGATATGAGTACGCCGTCGCTGACAATAGCGACAGGATCATCTGTGGAGTATAGAGGATCTGATCCACGCAAGTGGTGAGTGGTGATCCTGGGACGGAGCGTGGGCTTACTGCTGCGACGGGTTCAAGAATGAGGTAGTAGGACAGATAGAAGGCTGTGACGAGAGCAGGGGTGTTCAAGTCGAAGACGAGGAAATCGTTGACTACGTAATGGAAGGAGGGGAGAACAGACGGCGATGGGATGCGAGTTGCGAGCACGAGGGTGCTCCTGGGCGACCACGTGCCAGCGAGGATAAGCAGGTTCAAAGAAGGGAAGGCAAGGGACGTTACCAGACAAGGGCGGGGACGCCGAAGATGTGGATGGCCACGTTGACTGGATGCGAATGGTAGGAACCATAGAATGTGATCTGAAGAACCAGATGGGATGCATATCAGTTCAGATCGGGCGCGAGTGCTCACCTGTTTTCGAACATCAAACAAGGAAGACATGGTGGACGAGGGTCAAGGCGCACACTCCTATGACAACTCGTCGCCGGTCACGTGATTCGACTTGGGACGTGGTCACCAGTCACCTTGTCCCCACTCTGAGACATGGTTCGCTCCACAATCATTGTACGCGCCGCCGATGCGCTACCCCTCGCCGCCAGCGTCGACGACGAACAGGTCTTGTTTCTTCTTGTCCCACGCTACCTCGGTGACTGAATCAGTTTCTAGACCGAGCAGACGTTACAGGAACCCAAGCAGCAAGCTAAACTGATATTCAGGCGTATCACACCCAACTCTGAACCACGGTGCTCCATAGAAGGTGGCCAGTATACGCTCCAGTGAGTTACCCTACTTCTACAGTGACCCCGAACATAACCGCTGGCTTCAGCTACCTTCTCGCAGACAGTGTCGTATTCCTAACCATCGCGGACAAGTCGTATCCTCGCAAACTCGCATTTTCGTACCTCGAGGAACTATCCAAAGAGTTCTCCGTGTCGTACGGCTCGAAAGTAGAGTCGGTGCGGAAGCCGTATGCCTTTGTCGGGTTCGGTTCGTACGAGCAATTTTAGCCACCCAAATGTCGTCCGTTCACCTTCCCCCCAAAGATACATTCATGTCAAAGACCGCGCGGCTATATCGGGACACTAGAGCTGCTAATGCTGCGGGCGGCTCGGGTTTGGACAGGCTCAACGACGAACTGCAGGATGTCACCCGCATAATGACGAAGAACATGGAAGAACTCCTTTGGCGCGGTGACTCCCTGGACAGCAAGTCCTTTTCCCGTCTACCTTACCTGAGTTCTCTGACACCCTCCACCCCTTTTCAGAGATGTCCCATCTTTCCACGTCGCTCCGTTCAGAGTCGGAGAGGTATCGCAAGGCAGCAAGGAATATCAACATCCAAGCCATGATACGACAATACGCTCCTTTTGGCGCTGTAGCTATATTGTTCATCGTTCTCTTGTGGTGGCGCTTTTCATGAAGTCGTCGATTAGGACTTCCTTTGTTCGACCTGGACATCTTACCTACAGACAGAGTAATCTATGCGATCTTTAGCCCTCGGGTTGACCCCAAAATGTATGCCACACGCACCTCTCGAGCTGATCTTGTGCACCTGTCCCCAATCTCGTGGAACCTTCATCGTGTCCTTGGATGTTTGTGCCCTAGAGGTATTATCGGATGCAGACCCTCGGATCAGTATAAATATGGTCTCGCTGGATGGCCACCGAGTTGAATGAATATCTCAATCCATACGAAGTGGTGGCCAATTCTGTGGATCCCACAAAAGAGAAGAAATTACCAATGTACGCTCATGCATCTGTTGATCCTGCGCAGACCTAACAAAACATAGGCTGCCTAATCGGTGAGTTGCATCCCTCAACCCAAACCATGGGCTTACCACGATACTCGCAGCGTTTCAGGCCTCGTGGTGCGATTGATCCTCTGACGGGGGTCGTCTTCACTAGGCAGCAACCACAGCATCGCGTTCAAGCGGGCCAAGGGTGTCGCGCCGCCAAGTTCCGAGTCATTCGATCATGCCATGAATCTCCAACAAACGCGGTGCCAAACGCTTCGTTTCCCGCCTCGCAGTGATATGGTGCGCTGGACCAAGACGAGCTGCCCAATGGCGAATGGGTCGCAGTAGTTTAGTAGTTGATGTTGCCAGAGGGCAGGGAATCGTTTCGCTTACGTTCCGACAACCTGACGCGATTGAGCGCTCAGGCCCAGGTGCGCAATCGATGGGCCTGATATAGGTGATAGGGCACGAGGCATGAGAACAAAAAGGGCCTGTTTCGCCCTCTTTCCTCCCATCCCTCCAACCTCATCATGAGTACTCTAGGACCCATGGATATGCCCCAGCCGTTTTCGCCACCGGCTGGGGGTCAGATTCAGCCAGGCACTGTCACTTACACCACCTCAACAGGCCATGATGGTCAGATCGTCTACCATCCTTTCAAGTAAGCATCCACTATTATCGACCCGTCCAGTCGATTCACGAGCAGCGCCAATAGAGCTGTCCCTGCGCGGTGAGACAGCACGGTTGTTATTCCTGGTCATCTGTTGACGTTTAATAGCTACCAAACGCCACAAGGAGTGATCCACGGTATTCAGTGGGTTCCGGCTGAGGCTACACAGATCCTCCCTTCTGGCGCTACCCCTGCGAATGCGGTAAATCGGACCTCCAGACGCCTTGCATCGGATTGACGTCGCGCCCAGGAATTCGCCGCCTCGTGGAATCGTGGTTACATCACTCGGGAAGACGAGTCCGCGCTCGACAAATGGTATGTGCTTCTTGACCGACGACTTGGGCATCGCCTCATCTTCAGTAGGCAGAGATCGGAAGAGAAACGCAGGAAGAAGGAAGAGAAAGATTCGATAAGGCGACTCTCGAAACAGTTCGACAAAGATATGCAAGAAGCCGAGGTGCGAGCTGTGCGCGATAGGGAAATTCAGACCAGAGAGCGCCGTCGCAGTTTTTACGGTGATGCTCCCTCAGGCTACGCCGGCAGTGCCCCTGGATCTACCGCGTCTTACGGGGCTTATGCTCACAGCCCCAGCGCGGACTTTGAGCGAAAGTTCTCTGAGCTCGAGATCGAGAGGGATGTCAAGTACAGCAGTCGCCAGAGAAAATATTCAACGAGTGGAGGAGATCGTTCCTCTATTTATGGTCCTCCATCTGCCGGCGTCTACTCATCGCCAACGCAGACGTATCAGAGCCCCTCTGTCAGTGCGTACCCCGGCGCAGGTGCCACATATAATCGCGCTCCCTCACCATTCCGCCCACAATCTACCTACACTTCCTCTCCAAATCCGCGTCCTCAGGATGTCTCGTCTTACCCAGGCGGTCCAGATCCGATCGCTAGGGCGGCTTCACCTTATGGCCGGCCTGAACCGATCGCAAGAGCGGCTTCCCCATATGGTCGTCCTCCTGTCGAACCAATTGCCAGAGCAGCTTCACCTTATGGTCGTCCTCCCGTGGAGCCAATCGCTAGAGCTGCCTCCCCATATGGAGTCAGCCAGCCTACTTACAGTGCCCGCGCGCCGTCTCCGATTCCTCCGGGGAGAGTACCGACTCAGCGCTCTACCTCTCCTTTCCCCCGGGCACCCTCCCCATACGTACCCCCTCCGGTGACTTCGAGCGTCTATCCTACTGGACATGTATTGGAAGGACAGCCTTTCTCCCGTTCTCGTGCGCCATCGCCAATGCCGGGGGGGCCTGGCGTTTCTTTCCCAACGTCTCCTCGTATGCCCAGCATGGCTGGAGACCAACAGCTCACTGCCCCAGAAGCCTTCTCGCGCCCTGCCAACGCTGCACAATCGTATACCCCATTCAACACAATGAAGATCCAGGACATGGAGCAATTCTACGACCAAATTCCCAGAATGCCTCTAGTCCTAGAGACCCACGACGTGTACCACCAGGATTGGATCCGATTCATGAACGTACGTCTTCTCCGCGACTGACCACCGATCGTCCGACTGAACCCGTCTCCAGGATCTCGCGCTCGCGTGGGCCGGAAAGATGCCCCTTCCAGAGTTCGCTCGCGGGGCGTCGCCCAAGCGATCCACGCTCATCGCCGACTTGATCGATCTCTGGAACTCGAGCTTCTTCCTTACGCGCCGCGTCGAAGTCGTGCTATACAAGGGCCGCGAACGCCGCTCTGGTGCCAACGCGGGTACCATCGACTACAGCCTGCCCGGATTGCACCCGGATTACTCTTCCGATTCGTTGTCTTCGTCGAGCTCCGCGTCCGAGTCCGGATCGGATAGATACGCTGGATACGGTCGCGGTGCCGACTTGGAGTCCAGAAGACGGCGCAAGGAGAGGAAGGAGGAGAAGAGAAGACGCAAGAAGGAAAAGAAGTTCCGGAAGAAGGCCAAGGAACTGGAAAAGGCGTACACGCTCTATCTGACCTACGTACACCCCAGAGACTTGCCCGGCCCCCCTCAACACGGCTACTACGCTTGAAGTTACGGTGATGATGTTTCGTCGCTTGCTATCTTCAGTTCACCCCTACTACCACCAATTTGTTCTACCGAAGTCTCGAATCACCTTTGCACAAATCATGTATACATACAGAATAGTAACTGACAATGCGTGTACTCTCGACGTCGTGCTCGACCAGCACCCAAACCTTGATAGCGCACGACCCGATGAGTATTAGAGGTGAATATACAAAAATAAATTAGTAGCGCTACCAGCCACCACGCCCTTTACCTCTCGGAGCTCCATGGTGTGAGCCGCCTCCACCGCGTCCGTAGCCGTAACCTCCTTGAGGACCCCCTGGACCACCCCCGTAACCGCCCCCGCCGCCATATCCCCCCCGTCCATGCGGCTGAGAATGAGCGGGCGGCCCGTATCCGCCTCGACCAGGAGGGCCACCGCGGTATGACCCGCCTCGCTGAGGACCTTGCGGCACACCTCCCGATCCCCCATAGCTCTGCGCCGGCGGTGGTCGCCCGTTCCATCCGTGACCACCAAAGCCCGACAATGGTGGGGCGTGTGGCTGTCTCGCTGGCGGCCCGTACGGCGATGAGTACCCATTCGAGTTGGGATAGTGACCGGGCGCAGGTCCGCCATGAGGGGGACCGTTTCCGTGCATGCCACGGGGAGGTCCACCTCGTCCACCGCGGTCCCCACCTCCCCCGCGGCCACGAGAGGCACGCCGAGTGCGTGGGTCCAAGTCTTCTGCGGTGAGCTGTTGCGGGGGCTTGCGCACGCCAGGTAATAACATCGAACGGTGAGAGGCGAGTTGCCTCGGGAAGTAGTACAGAATGGACAACGACCTATCGTTCTTGATGTCGGGGAGGTCTAACAACGTCAATGGAGAGTAGAATGTCGATCCCGGGATGCAGTCGGGATTCGGCAGCGCACTACCACTGATGCCTTTGGAATCCTTTATAGGCATCGCTATCGGCTACAGAAGGCGGGATCAGAATGGCTGCCTGGTGGTGAAGGCGCGAGACGTTATTGACCTGCTTATCTTTCCGCTTTCCGTAGAGGCTTTCGAAAAATGGATACAGCCTGTGCTCATCCGACACATACATCACGCTACTCCCCCAGCTGTTTCTTCTCACTTCCTCTTCTGTGAGGGACGGATATCTCTCTGACATGGCATCCAAGAGTCTTTTTTCATCGATGAAAGGCAGTAGCGCAACGCCCTGCCATAACATTTTTTTTCCGTTCATATCAACCTGGAAAGAAGTCGGATAAAAGTCGATTATAGGCGAAGCGGGATCGGTCATAAGGTCATGGAAGACGGCAGGTATGTGCTGTTTTGACGCAGGGGGAAACACGCCCATAAGTTGTTCGTAAGGCTTAAATGGTTGTCCAGGGGTGAAGCTGATCGTCATGTCCTTGAGGTCCTCAAAATCCGAGGCAAATGGGGCAAAATGGAAAGGATAATACCATTGCCAGGAAGGCGTCTTTAGGAAGGTTATTTCAATGCTCTCGTAAGCTTTTATCTCGCAGCTTACCCCTTGGTAGTAGTAATGCAGCACCCAAACCATGCCCTCCACATACAACCGAGTGATGCTGGAGTAGGTTGTTAGAAAGACGTAGGATAAGTAAGAGGAACAAACTTTTTCCTGAACTCCGCGTCAGAGGTCAGGACACCAAACTTTTGCTGGTAGTAACGTTCTTTGTAACCCGGTTCGTATAACCTAAAACGCGGGCGTTGGCGTTCCACGTTGAAATAAAAGTATGAAGAGGAGCTTGTACCTGACGTTGTCTGCTTGCTCCACGGAGCCGTCGGCCCGAACGACCATAGCATAAGAAGGCTCTTCGTCCTCCGTCGAGTCATCATTGTCACCGTCACCATCAGCGACAACGACGTCCTCCTCGATGTCGATTTGCGCATCTTCAGCTTCAACTTCTTCCACACTTCGTTTCTGGCCCGCAACGGGTGGTACAAACTCATCTAGCGACTGCGAAGGCAGTGAAGAGGTTAGATCCGTATTTCCAAGACCAGGGACGTCGAAATCAGAGGCCGAATCTGAGACATCGAGCTCAGGTACATGCATTTTCGAGGCTGACCCTGATGATGCACTGGGTTTTACGGGCACCAGCCCTGCCAGTTCGGCTTTCAGGACTTCTGCTGCGCTCATGTTTGCCAGCCTGATTGCAGCACGGTTCGCGACTACGTCCCGGTTGCTGCCTGCCAAGGCTTGGGCAGCAGCAGGTGCATTAGTCTTTGACTGGGTCGTTGACGGGGCACCAAGTCCTATCGAGTCTGCTTTTGCCGCGAAGTCATTATGGACCGGCGCATTGATACCAAGAGCCGGAGAAGGACCTGATGCGTTACGAATGTCCGAGGGGCCATTAGTAGCTTTGTGGTTGTTATCAATGCGACGCCGCTTGGATTCATGATCCTGACGATTCTCGGCTGAAAAGATGGAGGGTCAGCTCCAAACATGCCATTAAATTCCTTCCGGCCAAGCGGATCGAGGAAGAAACTGATCAAACCCACCCTCTCGCCTTTTCCTGAATATACCGTCTTCTCTCCTTGCTAGTCCTTCGAGGATTATCTCTGCCCTCTCGAGCACCAGCCTGCCATGATCCGTCAAATATCCTCCCATCCTGGGGAGCTCCGTTTTCCAGATGTTGAGTAATGTGTCAATCGCGCCTTCTCTGATCTCCAAGCTTGGTAGATGTGGCAAAAAGTCGTTGCCCACAAAGAAAATCAACAACACCCAGTCATCAATAGCTTGCTCGAAGTTAAAAGAAAATGGTGCTTGGGGGACATAAAGCTCCGTTTCAAGGTACTCTCGCAGAATAGAAACATCGAGGAATATAAAGGGTTTTTTCTCAGGTATGGATTTGGGCTTTTCGACGAGTGTGTTCGGTTTAGGTCCAGGACATTGTGCGGCGTAATGTCCCTCTTCACCACAAATTCGACAAGCAGTCGACTTGTCTTGAGCAAAAACATCTTCCCGCAGCACGCGAAAGTAGGGCTCGTGCGTTGCAAGTGCAAGCATAATGAGGTCGGCGTCCTAAGGGTAAACAAAGAGTCAAATGGGACCAATGAGAATAGAACCACGAGCGTACCAAGCCGTATATGACATGCTTCGTGTTAGGGTCGTGACCTTGGTTTGAACGGAGTCTCCGAATGAAGTCCATGATTTTGTGTTCCCCTTCTCCCGGTACACTTGCATCTGATATGATCACTTGGAGCTGTGAGACTGAGGGATCAATAGCAATGCGAAGAGGGGGAAATGAGACGTGCATCTTTCCATCCTGGATCAGTGTTCATCTTTTCGACAACCCAATATCTCAATGAGTTCGCAAGGAGGTCCATGAATGGAGTCCCAGGCGTGATAGCGTTAGAATCCCACGCCTCCTTATTTTTTTCGTCGTCGCTAATGACTTTGCCCATGGCTAATGAACTCGGAATGTGTGAGAGTCGTGTGTCAGAAAGTTGAACGAAGCGCACCTTCCCATTCAGCAACTGCCAGCTTGCGAGCTTCGGCCTTGTCCCTCGCCTCTTGAGCAGACCTGAAACGACGTGAACGTTGCTGATTCATCTTTGCCCGAGGAGCCACGCCATCTAGAACGCACATGAATGTGAGCGAGGAGCATATATGAGGATGGTTGTGAACACACCAATTGCCATGAAGAGAAGTTTGCGAGGTCTGATCATGTTCACGACACGGTTCGTGTACTTGAACACTTCGACCATCATATCCTCTTCCGTCTCCGGCGGAGGCTACAAAAGGAGTGAGTCTCTCGGCGATTGGGAGCAGAAACTGGTGGACATGCCTTGCCCTCCGGATGCGTACATGGGTGTACCTGAAGCGACATTGGTGAAACGAAGAACGATAGAGCGGGAACGCACGATGCCGTTCATATCGAGGTAAAGGTTGTCAAACTCGACGCCGTTTGGATTCGGAGTGGTGATGTCTACTGGGAGTTTCATAGGTTCGCCGAGGGCATCTTGAACCTCGACTTCATCATCTTCGCGGACAGACGCCACTGGGGAGATACAAGTCAATCACAAAGCTCGAAGGAAGAGACTTGCTGGACAGACCGATCTTTGGGTATTTTTTACTGAGCCAGCGAAATAATGCGGGGACACCCTGCAAGACAAGCGTGAACGATAAAGCGCAATAGGAGCGAGTATAGACGAACCATCGATGAGTTGGACGGTAGTGGTAGCGG
This sequence comes from Strobilomyces echinocephalus, assembly GCA_038090115.1. Taxonomy (NCBI): domain Eukaryota; kingdom Fungi; phylum Basidiomycota; class Agaricomycetes; order Boletales; family Boletaceae; genus Strobilomyces; species Strobilomyces echinocephalus. The sequence continues at coordinate 35,132 of JBBPMC010000019.1, read as the reverse complement.
AGAAAGGCTGAGTGGGTGATGACTTCGCCGTCGCCGTCGTCAAACGTGGCGGAAAGCGAAACTTGAGGCCAGCGGTTCGGCCAACGCTGCGCACGTCGTGGACTTGAGTTACCAAATGTGGAACACATTACATCATGTGTTCTCACGGGTGCGTTCGATGACTCGGACGAGTCGTGCGACCAAGAAACATGCCGGAGTCGAACAGATCAACAGGAACGGCTCGTCCGACGCGATGTCGATCACAGAGACGATCACGATTACCTCCATCAAGCTCACTTCCGCAGCAGACATGCCACCCACTCCACATTCCAACCCCCCTCCCAAGTCGCAGAAACAGATGACCAAGGGAGAGCGTCGCGAGCAGCAAGAGGCTCAACGGGCCGCAAAGGCAGCAGCAAAGGCCGCTCCAGTCCAGGCCGCTCAATCAAAGCCAGGTCCTTCCCACAAAAAGAACGCCAGCATCAGCGGCAAGGGCACAATCGTCACCTCTGGCGGCACTCCCAAGAAGTTTGCAAAGGGGGAGCCCAAGGAGGCCCAACATCCCGGTGCCCAACTCGACGAGACTCCTCGTGGCTTACGCATATTCTCGCACTTTGGCACCCCCAAACCCCCTACCATCACGAAAGGCGACATCCATCCCGCAGTCGTTCGACTCGGTCTGCAGTTTGCAGAGTTCAAGGTCACCGGCGCAAATGCCAGGTGTATTGCTATGCTGACCGCTTTCAAGACTGTATGTCATCGATCTCTGTTCATCCCGCCCAGTGTGAGTCTGATCCCGCTTGCAGGTGATCCAAGACTACAGGACGCCTCGCAACAACACGCTCTCTCGGCATCTCATGACCCATCTCTCACCTCAGATCACGCATCTCGTCTCGGCGAGACCGATGTCGACCTCGATGGGCAATGCAATCAGACAACTCAAGCTGGATATCAGCGGTTCAGATATCGACTTGCCCGAACAGAACGTTAGTTCGCTTCCGCGTCTTAAGCTGGACATGCCTTGATAGTCGACAGGCCAAAGATGCGCTGTGCGATACAATCGATAATTATATCCGGGATCGGATCCTTCTCGCCGATCAAGTCATTCAAGAAACGGCTGGGAAGAAAATCAGTGGTGGCGATGTCATTTTAACATATGCTCGGTCAGCAGCCTCTTGAGAGCCAACTCAGCGCATACATTTACCTGTATGCACAGGTCATCGGTAGTCGAGAAAGTATTATTGCATGCCTGGACATCTGGCAAACGCTTCTCGGTCATCGTCGTCGATTCACGGCCTATGCTGGAAGGTACGTCTCTCTCCATCTACCACAATGGGCGAGCGATTCACTTGGTGCATATTCTAGGCAAGGCATTGTTGCGATCTCTGACGAACGCATCGATCCCATGTACATATCTTCTCCTACCGTCTCTCCCGTCGGTCTTGCCGCATGCCACGACACTGTTCGTTGGTGCACACTCTCTACACGCGAACGGCGCCGTGTTTTCGCGGGCTGGCACGGCGATGGTTGCAATGATGGCCAAGTCAAGGAATATACCCGTCGTGGTGTGTTGTGAAACCTACAAGTTCGCGGAGGGCATCCGCTGGGATGGGGTCAGCAAGAACGAGCTAGGTGAGCGTGTTGATGGATGCGTCTATGTGTACTCAGACGGTACACAGCACCGAGTTCATTCGCACCGAACTTGCCATCGGACAGCGATCTGCACCGGCCGAACCTGACGGTTTTGAGTCCGCTGTACGATCTCACGCCGCCATCGTGCATTACGGCCGTTGTGACGGAAGTGGGTATCATCCCACCGAGTTCGATGTCGTCGATCCCGGGTGCGCTTGGCCGAACGACGATTGGTGCATGAGAGACGTGTATTTATTCTTTGGTCGCGCACATTTGTATACGTGTTGAATGTTGGTCACACACGTTTGTTTATGTGACCCGGGAGGTGCCGAAAACTCCCGAGTGTGTGTCGCCCCTCTTGAGTCTTGTCGTCGTCGTCGCCGCCGCCGCCAGTCGATCTAGTGCCCGTTGCTGTCTTCCATGTCCCCCTCCGTCGCCTCAATCCCACCCGACGCCCTCCCCGCCGTCACCGCTGATGTCCCCGCCGACGTTCCCGCCCAAGTCCCCGCCGAAGTTCCCGCCAAGATCAGCGCCTACTACTCCCTCGTCTTCCCAAACATCACCTTCTTCCTCCAGACGCTCACGGTCACCATCGGAAGGAGGTGCCTCCCCCCTACGCCCGCTTCCGCCAACGGCGCAGACGGTCCCTTATCCTCCCAGAGCCCCGTCGATGTCGACCTCGGCCCCCTCAAGAACGTGTCGCGACTGCATGCCAGGATAGAGTACGAGGAGGAGGAAGCGCGTTTTGTCCTCGTCGTCATCGGACGCAACGGCGCTTGGGTGGACGGCATCTGGTCCGGCGCCGGTGGTCGGGTACCACTGGGCGAGAGGTGCGCCCCGTTGCTTCCTCCACCCCTTTGAGCCTCATCTCGTCGTAGGTCTCAGATACAGATAGCCTCGCGAACCTTCCACTTCGTGCTTCCTCCCCCAGCGGCGCTCGAGGACTCTCCCTCCCCGTCCTCTGTCTCTTCCGTGCAGCGTGCCCGCTCCCCTTCCGTCGACATCACCTCCATATCACCTCCATCTTCCTTGCCATCGCATTCTCCCTCTCCACGCGTGGACCCTTTGCTACCGCCACCGAAACCTCTACGTTCTCCCGACTCTCAACTCCCAAACTCCAACGCGATTCCTCGCACAAAGGTCCCTTGTGCCTCTACCTCCGCCTCATCAACATTCGCCGCACCAACGTCAAAGAAACGCAAGAAGGTGTTTAATCCACCCCCAAAGCCTGATGTAATGCCGCCAAAACCTTCGTTTACGTATGCACAGCTCTGTTATCGGGCTATCAAGGCGATGGGAGGCAAGGCGACACTGCAGGATATTTGTGGTTGGATGATGGACAACTATGATTGGTATCGATACAACGAAGGTGCTGGCTGGGAGGTATGTGATACTTTCCTTCGTGTAACATGCATACGTTCTTCGCGCTTCGAGACTCTTTGTCTTGCATCCCTCTCAGATGCCTTACTGCAGATAAACTGACATATAAATCCAGAACTCCATCCGGCACAACCTCTCCTCAGGACGCGCGTTCAAAAAAATGGAACGCAGTACTGGAGAGCATGGCAAAGGTTTCTTCTGGTCTGTCGATCCGCAGTACGAGCACACATTTGAAGAACAAGAGGCTCGTGCAGCCGCGCAGGCCCAGGCACAATTTGCATCGTCGTCTTCCGTTTCGATTGGAGGTAAGGACAGTGGCAGTAAAGGCTCCCGGAAGAAAGACAAGGCGGTCCCTCTGGACCCGCCACTTAAACGGAGCGTCAAGAGTGGCGTCGGGCCACTGCCACCACCACTGACGTCTACGCCGTTGGCTTTGCCTCTCCAGTTGGCATATGGGTCTGGGATGCAGGCACCATCTCGAGGCCAACTCTTTACGACTGCACCAAGCGCCGTGACGACGGGAAATCAAGGGACCGGTACTCTGGAGACGAAGTCCGACCCCACTGATACATCTCAAACAGCCTCAACATCACGGGTCGAAGGATTGTTCGCCTCTGTTGTGTCGTCGGGGTCGAGTTCTGGGACCATTTTATCAGCCGACGTTCTCCCTGCGACATCAACGTCTTCAAGTTCATCATCACCGTTGGCTGCTCTCCCGCCGTCCGTCTGCCTACCGATTGTCATAGGTCCAGTGCCGTCATCACATCCTGCTAGTAGCTCTACAGATCCACCACCTATCATATTACATAACAACACGCTAATCCTTTCTCCGGCGATTTTCACCGGTCTCATGCCAGAGCAACTGAAAGCACTTGAGGAAATGGGTGCTCAAAAGGCGTTGGAGGTGTTGCAGGCTCATATCGTGCGATATCTGAAGGAGCAGATGGGCAAGAAGAAGAGGAAGAAAGCCACTGCCGGGGGCGCTGCAGGGACGAAATCCGGCAGGGGCAATATGTCGGAGCGGTCAAGCCCGTTCACTACCGTTCCATTGACCTCCCGTACAGCGCAATCCACTTCCACCTCCAAGGTTCCATCTTCTAAAGAGCCGCTATCCTCACATTCACCTGTTCAAGGGGCCGAGACAGCTTCCTTGAATCTCTCGGGTTTTTACATGGAGGCGAAGGAGGGTGTCCCGTCCTCTGTGAACACCAGTCCTCCCGTACCTGTGCCATTTGTGGATGATGGCAGATCCCAAACACCGACCATCGTCGTTGATGAGGATGACGAAGAAAGGCGAGCTACGAAGAGGAGGAAACTTGGAAACGAGGTAGAAGTGGAGCTGTTGAGGCCCAAGGAAACAGGACGGGTCTCACAAGACGTTGACGAAGACATTGAAGTCGACGTGTGTTGACCGTTCTTCTGCATCGTTCGCCCCGCCTGTCTCGACTGCCGGATCTTTCGCCATATTTCTTGTCCGGTTGGGATTTCCTCCTGATCGCAACTCGTGGAATAATATCGCATTCGCATCTCATTGACACCGCACCCAAGATACCTCCTGCATGGGTCGATGGCGCACGCATCCTTATTCTTGGATAACCTCGGGGTAATTTTTCACATCGAATCCATCGCATTCCGCTCGCCGTTACTACCACGATTTCCACGCCGCACGCACGCCACGATACACCGCCCTTCAACCAACTCACGCACCTGCACGATTACCCTACTCATAGCTATTCTCAGTGGTATAGGAGTCCACTCGTAATACAAGGGGTTGGCATCTCTTACGATAATTCTCTGGACTTGCATGAAAGTACACGACAATACAACTACTGATCCGCGACCACGACCGCGCTCTTGCCATTGTTTGTGCCCTTTTGCACTGCTAAAATCGCATCTCCCGCACCTTCAAGACCCCTTGTGAGGTCTTCCTTGAATGCGAGTTGATTCGATGCGATGAGCGCGGGGAATTCTGTATAGAAAGCTTTCTTGTACTTTGGGATAAGCGAGGTGACGACAAACCCATAAAGCTTGATCTCCCGATCCAGGATGTTCGTCAAATTCTGGCGCGTCGAGAACCTTTGGCCTGCGATCCGAGTGCTAGTAATAGTACAAAGTGCTCACCATGATCGGATAGGGCGCTGCGTTGTAACTCGAGATCATCCCGCATTCCTGGGAGACGTGAGAGGGCGCTGTGGTACAGAATTCGGCAGACTCACAATGAACCTGGCTTGGCGTGCTGCAGCTCCTAGCGCCGCTTCGAGGGTTTCCCCACCGACGTTGTCCCAGTAACTGCAACAGCGATAATATTGTTTACGTCCACGGGCAAGCGACGGGATGCGACATACACGTCAATCGGTCCTTCCTTGGAGAGCACCTCGGAGGTCTTGGTCGTCTTGTAGTTGAAGGCAACGTCCGCCCCGATCTCCTTCATGAATGCGACCTTGTCGTCCGAGCCCGCCGAAGCGATGACTTTGAGGCCGTCGCGCTTGGCGAGCTGGATGACGAGACTAGAGCGATGATGCAGCGGTGAGAAGCGCGAACGTTGGACATCAGACGGAGAGACGCACGACCCGACCGCGCCTGCGCCCGTCGTGACGAATGCGACTTCACCCTTGTAACGTTCTCAGACGAGGGGACGCGACGAAGCACCGATCGACCGCTACCTTTTTGGCTTGGGCGTATTCCTTCCAGGCGCAGTAGGCCGTCTGGCCTGTCGGAAAGAACAGTCGGCGCTACTCACGCTCGACGCCAGAAAGAAAGGAGAGGGCTCACCTGGCATACCGGCCGCTCCGACGAACACGGTCCAAGGCAGCTTGTGTTCGTTCTCGAGCTTGCTGAACACCGCCGCGTGATTCGTCTGTACCGAATACTCTTCGAACGCTGTGGCGCGGGCGCTATACTTCAGAACGACGACGTGGAAAGGGAAGAAGTTTCGTTTTCGACGCACGGAGCATCCCATAGAGGTGATCCCCAGCCTGAAAGGCGGGATTCTCGGAACGAAGGACGACGCCCACGCCGAAGCCCTCGATCCTGAAACGTGGTCCCGCATCACGTCGCGCAAGGCATAATAGTAGGAGAACGAGGGCTTACGACTGGCCAAGCTTGAAGGGCGCCTGTCCACCAGGTCAGCGAACCCGATCCTACAGAGGACGGAGCACCTACAGCGTACGACTTGACGTCCGGGCCTCGCATGCGGCCTCTCATGTATGGATCCACAGACACGACCAAAGTTTTCAACAGAAACCCCCCGTTCAGAGGCACATTCTCGAGGTCGATCATCTGGGTCGCATCGTAAACGGTCGTTTGACCGGGGATGGGATAACCTGGTCGTTGGAGGGAACCGAGTAAGATGTGATCTGTCGCCAACTCGATCAGTCGACCAACCTGTAGGGATCTCATTGAACAGTAGACGAGCGTTGGTGATGGGACCCATCTCGTGCGGGAAGGGTGAAGTAATTACGAAGATACTTCAAGTTGTCGCCTTGTCAAACTCGAAGTGCTTAGCGCCTAAATCGATAGCTCGCCCAACTGAGCGAGCCTTGAAATCTAGTATCATGCTGTGGCCTCAGCGGCGCACCGGCGCATCCCGCCACCAAATGCCTAATAGGACATCAGTGCCACCCGGCAAGCCTCAGTGACAGGGTCCCCGGATCAAAAAAATAATTCAAATGTAGGACTAATGCCCAAGCATGAGAATATGAGTGTTGGCAATGATAGGAACTCAGACGTGAAGCACTGGCAATAGGAAAGACTCAGCAACATGAGATTATCTGAACCTAGCAGTAAGGGTTTAGGACACTTTGACCAAGTATTGGTGATATGGGGCATAGGGTAATTGTGTAAAGAAAACAAGTAGTACAAAACTCCAGTTTACATGCTAGCACTGGTAGAAGAAATAGATGGACATAGAAAACCTGGAATTAAACAAAGAAATGATGTGACATGCCCCATTCTGATCTTGAACACTATGTACCAAGGGTGAACCGTTGATGAAAGTTGTTTAGAATGTGATCAGCAATTCCAATGCTCTGTACATCTCTGTTGTTATCACAGACTCTCTGAACCTTTGCAATTGCTTGCATTAGTCTTGTTGCTTGCTGCTCAGTGGCTGTGACCTGGTTTTTATACTGGTCAATTTCCTCTAGCACAGCAAGCAAGTCTGGAACATTTGATGCGATGGTCTAAAGAACAGTGTCACACTTATGGCTTCAATAGAAAAAAAGTGAGACATACAAGTGGATCACCAAATAGTTCTGCATACTGCCTTTCCCTATAGGCCTTGAAGATAAGCTTTAAAGCCTCCACCCATCCTTCAACTCTTTGAAGAAATTCCCTTTGTTTGCGATTTGTGGAATGGACCATTACTGGCCTGTTTGCAAGAGAACCACGATTTGCATGTTGTGTTGACTGCAATGGAATGATGGATTGTTTTGTTGATACTCCAGAACCCATGCCATCAGGCACAATTCTGTGTGATATACACACATGGGCAGATGATTTAGCTGAAAAATACCAGTTAACTAACTCAGCACTCAAAGGATAGACAATATACCTTTATTGGAAGCATCAACTCTTGTAGCCTCAGACAACATGGATATATTATTGGGATCTGTCAATAGATCAGAATTTTGAATCTGACAATATTAAAACATCTGTACCAGTAGTTGGATTAGTCATGGATTGAGTGTTGACAAAGAAAGTGCTTTCAAAGACTAATATCACAGGATTAGTTTATTTGATTCAGCCAATATAAAATATGACTGACTGTTCTGATATGCCACATCCTTGTCATTTGAATTAGGATATTCAAAAGTTGAACTTTGCTCTAATATCATATCAGTTTTACTTTGAGTATTTTGCAGTGAAATGTAAAAAGCACACCCTACAGCAATCAAATTGTCAAATGCACTGTATCCCAGATTAATGCATTATACTTACTTGTGTAGCAGTTGATGCATGTGGATAAAGCAATGCCACATGCCTTGTATTGACATGCATAGCCAGCTTTTGCTTCTTTGCAAAATGGTCATCCAATTGTCCTGGATCCATGTCACTGTGATTCAAAGTAGTACATCTTCTGCCTAGAACAGAAGCAGAAGAGGCAGAGATAGACTGGTGAGTACCAAATGGTGCTTGGACAGGTACTGTGGTATCAGAGTACATGTCAGGTATACAAAGTTTCCACTGATGGAAGTTGGGTAAAGATGGTGGTTCATAATTCAAGCTCAGCTCCAACATTTATATATATGGATTCGGAGTTTAAAAATACATGCACATTGGTCAGCAATCAAGTCCCAATGACCCCGGATGGACGGGTAACCGGATCCGACGAAGATTCCGGATCCGACGAGAAACGGATGCACAGGTTACAACGGATATGACCGAGATTAAATTGATAAGCACGGCACGTTGGAGATTATGTATTCGCAAGCAGTCTTGACGTGTACGAGCGGGGATCAGATACGTGGGAAATAAATAGAGTTCCGTCGACAACAATGGCAAGGCCGAGACGATACAGGCGCCAGGAACGATTTGAAAGATACGGAGCTTAACAGACTGCAGCGAGGACGGTCTGGGAAAGGTTCATTCCGGGAAATGGCGAATAGAATGGCGTGCTCGCAGAGGGATGGGAAGGCGAAGCACGTTGCGAAATAGCGATGAAACAGAGGAGCAAGGTTTACGAGAGGGTGGGTGCATGTTGCGGATGGTGATTGGGTGTCGGGAATGGCGGTGGGGGCAACGGTGGAAGGACATAAGAAAGAGGAGAGGCGGGGTGTGTCACCTAGTGGTAGCGAGGACAAACGTGCGCAGGGACCCGTGGCACCGCGTGGCATGGTGGGCCGGCTAGAAAAAGGATCGTACGTCAGAGAGCATGATGTCGCTTCCCCGCGAACGAGGTGAGTCTTCGGTCGTCGACCCGCCGACGTCGCTGCTGACCGCGCCGACGAGCAGACGATGAGTCGAACGGTACTGCTGAGTCATCAAAGACAGTATCAGATCTCGGAGCACGTGTCTCTCCAAATCGTCTATTCTGACTGAAATTTATTGCCGTCCGTGCAGCGACACCATTCACCTTTGATCATGATCCCGTCCTTTCGCTTTCCCCCCTCCCCGGACCCCACCGCGCCCCCGTCCCCGCTCGCAGAAAGACCCCCCCTCCCGGACGCTCCCTGCTGGCCCACTCGCGCCCCCTTTCCCCACCCAAGACACCACCACCACGCCCTCCGTCGCTTCTCCGCTGGCTCTTCCTCCGCGTCTTCCGGCCCCTGCACATCCCCGTCCAGTCAACCAGCCGGCATCGGCCGAAAAGTCGCTGAATCTCTCGAGTTATTCAAAGCGTCCCATGACCGACCTCCAAACTCTGAGACGCCACTGACAAGGCGTCGCCTTACTACGTCCCACGCAAAGGACGGCGTTGCAGAAGCTAGATATGAATTTGTCAAGCGTGCAGACTGGCCTGATCCGGAAACCGCTGCCCTGCGCAGAGAACGAAGTTCGACCGCGTTGGAGAATGTTAAAGCTCGCGAAAGCATCGACTCGCAGTCCGGCAAGCTCTCCCTCACGCGTGACCCCTCTTTTTCCGAATGGCGCAAAGACGTCGTCCGCGGTAGACGCAGACGGCGTACGTCCGATGTCTCCACCGCCGACCATAAACCTGCCTCCCTCGAGCCTTCGCCCATCACCGTCCCCCAATCTCCCTGCATCCGACCCCGCTCCCGAGCTTATCCCCCTTCTCCTTCCCCTTCCCGTTCGCCCACTGATCGTATTCCTCCCTTGGCACTCTACAATCCTGATATAGATCTGGTCAGTTGCACTGACGATCCCCACCAGTCGGAATCAAGCCGCGCACGTACCAATACCAATTTATGCCATTCGCGGTCACCCACTCCTACTCATATCTCTCCGCATGCATCTCCGTTTCTCCCACCCCCTATGCTTCCGTCACCCACTCGCTCATCGTCCCCGTGGTTCACAGACGACGACTCTACTTGGGAGACGTCGTCACTAACTTCGGATGTCTCCACAACATCTGGAACTTCGGAACACCCGTTTTCGTTTCCCCAGGTCCAGGATGCACCTATTGATCCGTTCGGCGACGGAGAGAAGATCCGAGCGGTGCCCCAGAAATCGGACGACAATACTTGTTCCTTCAGTCCCGACCTCTGGAGCGCAGACTCTCTGCACATGCTTTATGGCGGCTCCGAGGAAAGTCTCCCTCACATCCCCTTGCGCCCCTTCCGCAACCAGGTTGGTGGGCACAATGCGATCTATAAATTTACCAAAAGAGCGGTTTGCAAGGTCAGTATGTGCCCACAAATGTTGAACTTGACATAACATTACCTGTCCCCAGCCACTTGTTTCGCGCGAGAATCAATTCTACGAAGCCGTCGAACGAGAAGCCCCTCCGCTGCTCGGTTTCATTCCCCGGTATCTTGGTGTCATGTTGGTGACGTATCGTCGCGTCCTCCGGGGCACCGTGACTCCTCCTAGTCCGCGACCCACCGCCTCGCTCCCTGTTGTGTCAAATCTTTCTGGTTCTGTGGTGCAGAGGGCCATCAGTGAACCCGACTACTCATTTAGCAACGCACCTTTCGAGCATGTCATTCTCGGCAACTCTCCTCACGGATCAGAAATGACGATCGAAACAGAATTACCCGAGGTTGCGTTGGATCGTAACCGCCATATTATTCCAAAATGGTTACTAGACCGGGCGCACCTGCATGATCATACATGCTCTCACGCTGAGTCCCTAAGATCCCGCTTGCGTTCCCGCAATCCTTTGCGCTCGACGCAGCTCTCTAGTGCAACCGCGTCGAGCCCCGCGTTAATACAGAACCGGGACGCTAGAAAGCCGAGGCGCCCCGTCTCTCGACAACCTACGATCCCTCTTGATGATGGCGATCCATACGGTGCCGGGAGTACGGTGCGAGTAGCTTCCTCTTTTGCAGACCCTACGTCTGCTTGGGGAATTGTTGCATCGGGGGATCCTCGGACTAATCGGCGCGATCTACGGCCATATCAATCGGAATTAGTCATCGGCTCGCAACAATGCTCACCTAGCTGGTTTGGCGGTACGGGCTCGACGACAGTGAACACCAAGCTCAAGGACCACATCTTCAGTACCATCCTTCGCCGCTTCCACCGACGTAGCAATCCACGGTGGCTGAATGGCTTGCAGACAGAGGACGAAAGGGAAGCACCTAACCCGCAAGGACGAGTGCTGTCGGCGTCACCGCGGCCCCGTTCCACGTCCCGTAGGCCATATGCAAGCCCAGTCGAGCGGCTCAAAATTGAAGAACAGGAAGGGAATTGTTATGCATCTACCCTTCGAAGAGTGCGGAGCGACAGCGGGATGGGTCAGGACAGACAGACCGGCTCTTTTGATGTTGACTTCGATAAGCTGGATGACTTGGTCGGCCGGGAACGGACGAGCGTGGCATTGGACAGCAAGGATAGGAACCGACCTTCACTTATTTGGCGAAGATCTCGCTCGCAATCTACAGATTCGCCTCCTGTTTATCTGTCTTCTGCACCCTCTCCGAATCAGCCATTTTCGTCAAGCAGAAGCTCCGATTCCATACCGCGCCAGCACCATTTTATTCTCATGGAAGATCTTACTGGTCGTCTGAGGCACTCTTGTGTGTTGGACCTGAAGATGGGAACTAGGCAGTATGGGATGGATGCAACCTCGTTGAAGAAGAAAAGCCAACGCAAAAAATGTGATCGAACGACAAGCCGCCCCCTTGGTGTGCGTGTTTGTGGCATGCAGGTACGTTCTCGTCAAGGTCTGCAAGCGCCAAGTGCTGACAACTCGTTCACAGGTGTGGAACCACGCCACACAAACCTACGTTACCCAAAACAAGTATATGGGCCGTGATATTCGCGCGGAAGAGTTCCCATCCCTGTTAGCGTCTTTCCTCTATGACGGGGAGCGTCTTCTCGTGTGGCACATCCCAGTTCTACTCCAAAAGTTGTACGCGCTGGCACGCATCGTCAATCGGTTGAAAGGCTTCAGGTTTTACGGCTGCAGTCTCCTGCTGATATATGATGGAGACCGCGACGCCCAGGAGGCGTTCCGCGTGTCGGCCCTGGAGCACCCATCATCTCGGAGTAAGCGTGGAGAATCTTTGGAACGGTCCCAGACGCGGTCCAGGAGCCAGGTCGTCGCACGATCTTCCCTACGCCGAACCCATAGCGAAGACCTGTTGTCTGGGCCTGTATCCAGACGGTCTGAAAAACGCAAACGCGGAGAGGTTAATGTCCGCATCGTCGACTTTGCACATACCACCACTGGACGGGACTGGTCACCATATCCACCACCTCCGGACCGGCCAGTCGTCCATCAGGTTTCGGATTCTCAAGGGTATCAAGCCGAAGTTGACGCAGAGACTGGCATCATCTATGCTCGCTTTCCGCCGCATTATCCTGAAGAACCTGACCGTGGGTTCTTGTTCGGCTTGAAGAATTTGACCGAGACTTTGGAGAAGATTTGGAATGACGAGCGGATACGGAGGATCAAAGTATCCCGAGAAGACTCGTTGGTCGATATCTTGCAACTCCCTCCGTTGGTTCTGGATGGCAAGGAAATATTCGATGAGGTTTTCGGTTTGCTGGAGCCTGGTGAGGATCCTGGAATGCTTTCGACATGAATTTGGTTCCCCAGTTGCACTGCCCCCGTAGTGTCACTTGTAGTCGTCCTTTTCTCTTTGCCATTCGACCGCACTTTGTCTAGACTTTCGCTCAGATCACACACGCACCTTTGTAGCTTCCACTGTTCCAATAGTGTCTGTATCGCTTCTTTTCCTTTTTTTTCCCCACATTTTCGACTCGCATCGTAATGCAGCTAGCGTGCTTCCGGATTATAATTTATCAGGCCGTACTGACTTGGATCATTGGTATCCTTGACGAGGATACAGTGGGGGAGATCTAAAACGATACTACACTAGTGACCAAGATCGTCACGAATCGTCGCTCTGGATATAGTTCGCGCGGATGTCCTTCCATTGCCTCTGGCAAAGACCTCGTCAGCCCGTGCGATGAATTGAACTGGTTGGACTCACGCCCTTATTCCTGTGATCCCAGAATGACTGGACAGCGACGTCGAAGCCGACGCCAAACGCGAACGCCCCTGCGAAGATGGTGGAGACAAAGACACCTGGACGATGAAGACTTGAGATTTTTGTATGTATGAGTGATGACACCACGTACTGTTCCGTTTCGCAATGGTACTGTAGAACGCGTTGACAAACTGTCAGAACGTTAGCGACTTTTTCATGGTACGGGAGGGCGCTACACACCGGCATTGTATAGTGGAGAAAATGTTGTTGCTCTTCCGGTGATGTCCGATTTCAACTCCTTCCAGACGTTCCCACGCACGTTCTTCGCATTAGAGGATGGTTTTGCGATGGGCCTCTCCGCTGAGGGCTGCCCGACTGGCCCTGCTTAGCGCGCCGCGTCCCAACGCTAGGACCCTGTCGCTGATTTCAGACACCAAGCCCGCTCACCCGACGCCCGGCGCCTTGGAATTTCCCCCGACGGGACCCGTTTCATACGCCGCCACCCCAAACCCGTTGACGCGCTCCAGAACGTCCGCGCACGTCTCCAAGACCGTCACGCTTCCAAAGTACCATTTCCACGGCGTCTTCAGCCGGAACAACACCAAGGTCTACTTGTGCGGGCCGGACGGGAGACTGCTCTCCGAGGGCTGGTGGAGCGGCGGCAGCTGCGGCTTCAAGGGCGCGAACCGCAAGTCGCACGAGGCGGGGTACCAGTGTGCCGTGCGCGCGTTTCGGCGACTGGAGGAGGTCGTCAAGGACAAGGGACGGGTATCGCTCGCGTTGCACTTTGCAGGGTTTGGAAAGGGCAGGGTCGCCGTCGAAGGCGTGTTCTTGACGAGCGAGGGGGACAGGATACGACCGCTGGTCGTCGAGGTCGAGGACAGGACTAAGATAAAGATCGGTGGTACGAGAGCGAAAAAGAAGAGACGCGTCTAGGCAGGTATGCGCACCGTCGTTCCTCCAAGCTGAGAGCTTCACGTTTTCTCATTTCAGTACCCAACGCGTACGAGATACACTCATGTTCACATACAACACGCTCGTCGGTATAATACAGCGCTGTAGGTGTCTTATGGGTGGTATACAACCACGACAGCGTCCTCGCTATGCTTCCAACCTGAGAAACGGATCCAAAGTGTATCTTGCATAACCTGGTCTTGCTACGGAATTGAGTGCTACCCTCTTGTCAATCTCTATGTCGTCCAAAAGTGCCTCTGTTCCCTCGAATCAAGTTCTAGACGCTGTCCGGTTGAGACGAAACACTCACCTAGGGAAGTGTAATCAAGCTCGGGCCGGATGTATCCTAGTACAAGAACCTTTAGCCCGTACTCGTAAAAGTTGGAACTGAACTGGTGCATAATGTGAATTTCCTAGACACAAGTAGTTGAACTCATCAGCGATCTGACGGGAACATGGACACATACTGCTGTCATCCGTTCGTTCTTGTAAAATAGGTTCCATCCCAGACTCATAACGATTGGCAACACGACGCTGTCTTCGGCCGGTAGCTTGGCTTGCTGATCGTTCACAGGATACACCCGGGCATACCCATAGTATACTCCGGGCTTCGCGATGCTCGCCATATGTGCAGTAGATTCATCGGGCAAGTTGGCTAAGCAATGTATAGTGTGAGGCACGTTTGGGTCAAGTTCAGTGTTCACACACCGGTTGGACATCCCAGCTCCTTGTTCCCTCTTCCAAAGCCATGCTGTACTGTTCCCTCGAGTTGAATCGGGTATGGATCTTCTGGGCAGTCGGGGCCCACGATGCTCGGTCTAGTGCTGCGAAACGAATCAAGCTGAGCTGCGGGTGCCTGCGCTGCAACGATAGGCGATGGACAAGATGGTGGCTGGCCCATGGCATCTAGCATCGGCTACGAGGAGGATAGCTGGCGAGGGATATAGAGTGGTGCTATATAACAAGTGTCAGCTCAAAGGCGCGGTCGGATGCTAGTCGGGACCCAGTCGGGCGTCGCGTCATTCATGACGACCATGTTCACAGGCTACCCACCCTATGGAACCTATCAGGCACCCTACCCGGCCTATCCAATGCCCCCGCCGGGTCAGCCCATGGCGCCCGCAGCGACGCTTCCCCATTTTACGCCCCATTTCCCGCAGCCTCCCCCAGGCTACCCACTCTATGCCCTTCAGCCAGCCAAGGCACCCAGTCCACCTCCCGGCCCACCCGTTGCGCCAGACATCCCCACGATATCCCCACAGATCGCATCCAACGAGGTCCGAAAGCTGATCGCATCGCAACTCAAGCTCGCACAGTTCGACGCCGTCGAACCCGAGGCATTGCACAGGCTGGAACTCGAAGTGGTCGCATGTACGTCCCCCTCTTACGCCGTCTCGTCCGCTCAAATGCCCCTCGCGCGTCGCTAGTCGTCCAGACGCTGTACGAGCGAGCCCACGAGTATGCGAACCTGGCCAACAGGTCGGTGCCCGCAGCGGCCGACGCGCTCCTCGCGTGCAACGACAGGGGGCTGAAAGGAAAGGACCTCCACAGCATCGCCCTCGCTTCTCGATCAGCCCGTCAGTATCTATTACGTCGAATCATCGTCCTGAATTAAACTCGCTCCCAGGTGGGTTTGCAGAAACGTCATTGGAACTTCCACCGTCGCGCGAATCGTCACCCGAGTTACTTGCGTCTGACGACGAGGGTGCGGCGCCGGTCATACCAACGACGTTGCGTTCCCTTCCATCTTATTTCCCACCCCTCCCACCGAAGCACACGTACTTGAAGACGCCAGTGTGTCATCCGCTGAAACCCGTTTGGCATTGGCTAAATGGTTTTCTAGGCGTCGCCACCGAAGAAAGCAGCTCTTCCATCTCTTGAGCGCAAACTGAAGACTGCGGGATTAGTTCAAGAATCTCTGAAAAACTTATTGACAGCTACAGAGGACAACCTGGGCCAAGAGGATGGCGAACTACTCGGACATATTGTCAACTGCGAGGCATCAATGTACCCGCGGAAACGGTGGAAGGTTATGCAACAGTGCTGACCTTACTGCCTCGTCACTGGCGGCTCCTCGTTCGGCTACCGTCTATTCAGATTTTTGTTGTCATTGTGACCACTCAATGCCTGTCCCCCCGACACCGCATACTTTTGTAATTTGCAACTTGGAAGCACGTTTCTAGTTGAGGGAGATACGCGGACCAGTGTCGGAAACGTTCGACATTACAGCGCATCACCCGAATCTCGTATAACGCGAATTCGGCTTGTGTTCTGTTCGGCTTCCTTTGCGGATTTCTTAGATTTCGTGATTCGCGATTTCGTTTTTCTTTTCTTCGACGGTAGTATAGTCGTGGTGCTCGAAGGTTGAATATCGCCCACGATTGTTGTTTTGAATCTCGTGGGCGGTTGTGGCCTGTGGTATTCCTGCGACTGGCCGCTCGAGCTTACAACCGGTTCAAGAAATACGATTTTACTTGGATGACGGCTTTCGGTGTCCTTGGGCGGCGGTACCGGTGGCGTCGAGGAGTACGCATTCGGGAAAGCGGATTTGAAAATAAAGTTACCGGAGCTCAGCGACGCAGAACCGGATGACACAGAAACGTGGGCTTCATCTTCATGATTTACTGCGGACATCACCGTGGAGTTTGCGCCCTTCTGCAGGACTGAATAGCGGTTACGGCACTAGGTAAAGTAAAGTTTCAACGAATGCAGTAGGGCAAGATGATACGTTACCATTGCTTCCGTCCTCCCGTTGCAGAGACGTCCAGCAATATCTTTCCAGGATGCATGCTCGTATTCACGTGCATAATTGAGTAAAATCTGGTCTTCCTCTTTCGACCACGGGTTTTTATTAATGCTGGGATTTACTCGTTCGGTCCAGCGGTCTCGGCATTGATCGTTATGTCGACCGTGTATATTAGCAGCGACATCCACCCAGGATGATCCGTAGGCGGTGACGGCGGCAGAAAGGCGGTCATCTTCGTCTTGGGACCAGGCCATGCGTTTAACGGACTGGTCCAGAGTTTTTTCAAACCGGTTGCTACATTGTGAAGGCGTCGCATCTTCCGAAACATAGCGTGCAACTGCGATCGACCGTTTTCAGTGAATGATATAGAAAGAACGACGCAAACAGACCAAGATGCCAATTATTATGCCCATACATACGAATCGCTCTGAGAAGGCGTTCATCGGAGTCGGCTGTCCACTGATGCACCTTCCGTGAGGTTGCGTGTCGCATGCAATCTAGCGGTGTCCGTCTTGTCTAAAATTCATTCGTAAGACTGTTCAAGGCGACCTGTAGACTAAGCTCACCCCAAGCCTCTTGGCTACGGACACCCAATCTGGTCGATCTCCGAACTCTGCGGCAAGGGATTTGACTTTCAGAACCTCCTCTCTACTCCAAGGTTCGTGGTTGAATTCAGGATGCTGCTCTCCGAGCCACCGTATCTCGCATTCTCTTGCTGTACGTGTGGTTACCGAGATAGCTGACACCTGTAAGTATTGAGTAGTCTACAGTCATATGACGACAGGAAGTTACCTTTTCGGCGATCCGATTCCAATCAATACCATCCACATCCAGCGCAGGTACACGGGTCGTTTGCGCGTCGAGATTTGGGAACACTGGGAAACCCCTACCACCCCCGAGACATGAATGATCAGCGAGGTCTGAATTAGGGTACAAACCTTTTCTGAATATCCAGCACATGCTTGCGATAACCTTCCGACCGCACCGCCTCTGCGAGGGCTTCCAACTCCTTTGGCTTCACTACGAGACATGTCTAGCTTAATCCATAAAGCGAAAATGAGACATACTCGGGTGCACTTCACTAAGGCTCTGATATCGGCTGTGTTTCAGGGCATCTTCGTAAAATGGCGATTCCTGAGAGTGGTCAATCATACAGAAAGGATCCGATGATCCACAAACACACCGAGAATAATAATTCTTTCGCTGATATGGGCGCAGTTGCTCGGACGGAACCAGGAATGGTGACAGAGCACCCCACGTCCAGATCGGATTCATCAATAGCGTCTGCGGCATCCTGCGGTTTACATTTGGCACAAATGACCCTGAAATCGCTCGGGTCGACGTACGAGGAGCTTGTCGAGCGTTTCCAGTTCAGCCTCGAGACTTTGGGTGTACGTTTTCAGTGCATCGATGTGTTCAGTGTTTGCTTGGAGGGCCTGCTGAGCCAACTCGCTGACTCCCTTGTTCTCTTCCTTGTCGTCCATGGCACAGTTGAAGCGTGATGAAAAGCACCGACTAGTAAACTAAGTAGAAGCGCGGAGTATGCCGAAAGCACTATTAAAATATTATGTAATCCACTACTACTATTTTGTCGCCACGTTCGTGACGCGCACACCTGAAGTTATCGTTCGAAAGCACAGGCTCTGGTGGCGCGCATCTTTCCACTCACCCGCCTAACTACCGAGCTGCGGATACCCGTGCCCATATTACAGTCTCCTTCTGGTCAAGTAGAGGGCGCGACTGCTACCGATATGATCGCAGTGCCCCTGTGATGACGGTTCATCTCTGTCAAACCGGATCTGGGATTTCGTCCGTGACCAGATGAAAACACCGTGTCTCCCTGACTGAATCAATGTCCATTCTCCAGGATTTGCAGCGCGGGGCGCACGTCATTGCGGAGACCAGATATGGGCCGATTCGGGCTGGCTGCCGTATTCCTTGGTGCGTGAACGGAATGAGGACTGACTTCATGCCCATAGACTCTTATCAGCCTGACAATCATGGGACGAGCGCAGGCATGCTTTTAATTTCCTACCTGATGCATGAATGCCAAACTTCTTGTTAGGGACCAGTAGATACATAGTAACGGTCTCGGCGGACCGTCGGAAAAACCGTAAGTCGAACGTTCGATGCTCGACCGAAATATGTCGCCAGTCTTTTCGTGAACGTTGTATCTCTGTCATCGTTCACGTGCGAGTCCAAGTTCCCCGTCAAGGTTTACATCCACGGGGGTCGCCGCAACTTATGTCGGGTTCTCCAAATGGGGTTCTCCCCACGGAGTCATTATTCAAGCGCAATATGTCGCTCAAGAATGCTCAGAGGTCTGGGTTAATGTTGGATATCGTCTTTCGGTGTTTGGGTTTCTTGCGTGCGACGAGCCCAGAATTTTAGATCAATGGCTTGCACTCAGTGTGTTCGGGAGAATATCGAAGCATTTGGAGGTAAAAAAAAATGTTTAGCCGAAGACATGACTAACAGATTCGGGGAAGGTAACCCGCAAAATGCACACCTCTGTGGGCTATTTGGTGGTAAGTGACGCGACAGCAGTGCAGTGTGAGGTGACGAAGTAACGCTGCAAAGGCGCGTATGCCATCCACCGGGTCCTCCACCACATATCGCATCTCCCTGAGGGCCCATTAAATTTGCCGCTCTCCAGTCCAATGCGATGCTGTATGTTCCCATCCTCAGATATGAAGCACTCTATCGTGTTCTCGACCTCGACTCCGTATCACGACCCTTCAAAAAAGGGGACGTACCGAGGATGCCTTGATGGTACCTGGATCCTACCTCCCCCGACTCAATGACCTGGCAGCGCTCTGGCAACCTCGCACGCAAACACCGTGAAAAGGCTTGACGAGCATCGTCATCGGAGATGTCGTCGGCGAATGGTATCTATATTCGATTACGCATCCTGTTCACGGATCAGCCGACGTGTTCCCCAAGTTGCAACATATTGCGGTACTACCTGCGCCTGGTCGCGGAGCGCCTTGCGGAAATGTACGGAATGCTTCCAGACGATGCGACAGTCGAGGAAGCGAAACGATTAATGAGAGAAATCTCGGGCGTGGACAGGTGCACGTACCTGTGCGGATGTTCATCCGGGATTCTCACAGGGCAAATTTCCCGCTAGTGAGATATGAGATCGGATGGACACCTGAGCAGATGCGGCCGAAAGGTGAGGGATGGATGAACGTTTGCAGGATACACGTGCGTTCGATTCTAACACGGGATAACGGGATAATTTTACAGGGATAGTTACGCACGGGACAGACCGTTGTCCTTGGACGCTCCGATTTCCAAACTTGACCATCCCGCAGAGAGAGGTGGCGATTGCTTGGCTAGATGCCATTGACAGCGAGATCAAGATACTCGAACGCGAGGGAAAACCTATGGGACCACTCGACCAGGCGCTTACACTGAGAGAAAACTGGGCGATTGCATGGCAAGGTGATAAAGGTGGGACCACTTCATGGACATCACCAAGCATCTGCCCAGAGAAGGTTCGTGACCTCTCTTCCTTTCTCCCATTGCACAATGTGATACTTGCGTGCTAGTCGATGTACTGCGAAGGTCGTCGCTATGATTATGAGTACCGTAGCTACTGGGATTCCACTGATACCCAATACTGGACAAACTTTGCACGACGAGTCAAAAAATCACAGCGTCCACCGGCACTTGCGCCAGCAAATTTGACGTGACTCGCGCTCTTTGATACAGACCATTTTTAAGATCAGAGTACATATACAGCTTTTCTAGCACCTAAATCATGTCTACAAAAAAATTCGAGTGGACATGCAGTACCGTGCAGTCAGAATCACTGCGTTCGTGTTTACGCCATATTATCAAGCACCACTTGCGCCGCAGCCCGAAACGGTATGTATATCGGAACCATTAGTACCCAGGCTATCACCGTCTGCCCTCATCGCCATCTTCCTTGTTTCCACCCGCCTCACCTTCCACGACAGAACCAGACTTCGGTATTGGTGGTTCATCGGACCTTGTTTCTCTCCAATCGTGCTATTTCCACATCTTTCTATGCCGCCAGCACCTCAGCCTTCTCGTCCCGCTGCTTTTGGTGCATTTCCCACGCCTGCTCTTCAAAACTGCCCACTTCTCATACTCTGCTACTTGGCTGTAAATATCGTTCACCAGTCGTAAGCAATCTCCAATCAGTCCTGCTTTTCTCTTCTTCCTGGCTTATCCCTGGGCAGCTAGCTGTCCAGAGAGTACATTGACTGTAGTGCCAGGGACTCGGATCATATCTAATCAGTCGTATTTAGTATTTCTCTGTACCTGAGTGTGATAAGATATCAGCTATGAGTTCAAAAGACCTGCTTCAGCGGCATGCCACTGGCAAGCTATCACTGTACTGTCAATGTGGATGCAGGCCTCAGCGATATCACCAATGGTTATGGACAGCTGCTGCATAGGTTTTTTAAGCACGAAAAAATCGGTTGGGCCCATGTGTTGCAAAACAGCCTAATTTTGCCAACAGAACAATCTCCAGCAGTCCAACAATTATTACACAGACTATACATTCATACATGTAGCTTCATAGTTTAATTAGACCATTGGCTCGACGTGTACGGGTCAACACATTGGGACAGAGGTTCCCACGCATTCCAAGGTTGCTAAACACGTGACTAGAGCGTCCCTCCCGACCACCTACGATGGCTCGAGGAGCAGCAAAACGTATAGGTACCCATCGTCGTCGTCTATCAAAGAAAGTAAATTGATAACTAACCGTCTCCAGCTGGCCAGAATGAACAGGCTATCAGAACACTCCGTCTCGGGATGTTTGTCCCTACCATATTCTCAATTTTGCTTCGTCTATTGTTTAGGCGAGGTTCCCTACCTCCTTCAAAAAGCTCTCTAGCTATCTATGTCGTGGCTTATTTACCTGCTCTGTTTTTGTCCCGCTACTTGGAAAGCATCGGGACATCACGGCGCGACCCTACCACTGGAGCAATTATTTCGTCTGGCGAAGATCTCAACCAACCCGGAGTCACCGAATGGTGTTTCGATATTCTATATGTCACATGTACGTTCAGGATGCATCGCCCCATCCTGACTCATCTGTGCACACAGGGGCATGTCAAATTGGAAGCGGTGCGTTCGGCGAATGGTTTTGGTACTTCTATCTTCTGGTACGCCTTATCCTTGGTTTTGCTTGGCGAAAGTCGACGAGCTCCTAGATCCCTTCATATGCCATATTCAAAATCTGGAGTAACTTTGTCGGTCCCATTTTCCGTTGGTCGACCGATAGCTCTATGGAGGCATCCACGAGCGAAAAAAGCACTGAGAGCAGACGGCAGGAGAAGCTTCGAAAGCGAAGCGAAAAAGGTGATCCTCGAGTCCGTGCTGTCCGCAAATAACATGTACTTGCAGAATGTATATTTCTCGTGCTCATTTTCCCTGCAGGGAAATCTTTCGTGCATCGTGATGTATCGCTCCCATGAATTAAGCCTCGATTCAAATCTGAATCTGAGGCGTGATTATCAGCTTGGGGGTGTGGGCCTCGAACTCGCTAACTCATGTTGCGCCAATTCAATATTTCTTGAAGTTCGGTAATAATTCATGAATGGAGCGCCAGCTAAGAGGCCAGAATCTCGCAGCTTCCTTGAGCTTAACCGGCCGTGGTTCCTTGTAAGCAAGCAGCAGGACCGAGCGCACCGACCTCGAGGCTACCGCACGTGACTCGCTCTGCTTCGAGTCGACTTTGGTGCATCTTGCTCAACGTCGACGTTCACCCGCGCTATCCGAGTTGAATACCGACTTCTGGTTCCCCCGCGCTATGGACGCACATACTGGTATCCTGACGCGAAGCGATGACAGTCAACTCACGCCGACCGAAACTGCTGCTGTGGATCATGAACACGACACTGACAACACTACACCAAACGAGGATCCAGATAATCTCACTTTACCTTCCAACGTGAGTCATGGTCATGTGTATTGTCGAGGGAAATGTCTTATTCGAGCGCCAATGCGCATATACATAGGTACATTCGAGCCTCGCAATAAATGGTGGCGACACCGGAGCCCGCAAGGAACAAAGCCCCTTCAAGGTGCAATCGTATCCCTGAATTTGGCTTAGTATACTTACGCGCATATATACAGCCCGACGAGGAACCTGTAGATATCCCAACGGAAGGAGACAGGACACTTCACGAACCTGACTACGCCTCTCTTACCCTTCCTATGATTACCGAGGACGTCGTAAGGCAGATGTCTGAACGCTCGGATCATTGAACACTCATCCTCCGCGTAGCCCCCATCGGAGTTCGCGATCGTTCTTGCTAGCGGATCTCCCTCATCTACCAACGACGGAGAGGCCCCCGCCAACTTTCATCCTCAGGAATCGCTTCCATTGTGCGCACGGACAGTGTTGGAGATATCTACGCTTGGCGACAGTGAAGCGGACTCAGACCATCGCTTCAACCCTATCCAGACCCTGCATACAGCACTGAACCAAGATCAGGATGGTGGCCTCGCCCGTGCGATAGACGAAGCGGAAACTCGAGAGGATTTTGATTATCCCTGCGACCCTTCCCTCCCTCCAAGCTCCAGTCCACCGCAACTATTCTCTTCGTCGCCTTATGCATCATCTCAATCCTCGACCAATGATGCTGAGCCCTCAAGTCCAAAAATGGTCTGAGTAATCGATCTCTTTAGTGTAGTACTGCTGAACAGCACGTCTCTCGTAGGTGCTTGCAATTGAAGCAGAGTATTACACGGCTTCCCGTGATTACACGCTCGCCGACAACGCGGTTGCAGTTGTTCAGGGTGATCAATCCGAGGACCTTCATAACCACAACTCTACGGAAGTCGCAGCTTCACTAGAGACTGAGGAAGATTCTTTACAGACAGGTCCTACCTCGTGTATAAAACGGAGCGCTGATGTATGGTTGAGTGAGAATCCCTTATTCCATTCCTACTAACGCTCTGCACGTAGCATGATGAATCGTGCAAATTAGAATCCATGAAACGACCGGTAGGTGTTGTTCTCGCTGTGGAGATAAAGATTCCATGGTTACGCAGAAATTGGATGCCTCTGGTCATCCTCCCGTCACGAAGCGCGCAACGCTAGCTTCTCAGAACCATCAGTTCAAAAAGCTGACTGCTCCATTTCGACCCCCGCGGAAGATTCCCGTCGTCACGGATGGACTAGCCAAGATAACGAGCAGTATGAAGCTCGAGTCGACCATCAACACTGCGCCCGAAACGAACCGTGATAAGACAGATCGAACAGGATCTACAACTACTTTTCAGCACAAAACGTCGAATACACCGAAATCACTCACCCAGTTCAAATCGCCACTCGCGAACAGGGTTCTTCCAGCGGATTCACGCACTGTCCGCCTCACGCCAGCGCTGCAGGCACTTGAACGCAAGTTACAGCTGTTGAAACGCGCCATCAAAGTCAAGGAAGATCACGAAGAAGAGGTCCTTACGAGGCTTGCTACGAAATGGATCGAAGCAGGGAGAGAAGTAGCCTATGAGGTCTGGGGCGCTACCAAGGACTCCGGCGACTTCACAGGAAAGGCGACATCCATCCGCAGATCGTACGGCTGGGAAAGTGCCAACGAGGGGAACGTTCCTTGGGGTTGGGATACCAAAGCAGGCGACGCCGTCGAAGAGTCTTGCGATCTTAATTCATTGAAGTCGTCTCGCACGCTGGGTTCTGAAGAGGACGACATCGGTTGCAACACCTTGGGTACCATGCTCCGTCAGCTTGGAATCGACCCAGAGATATTTGGTTGGGACGATGACAAGGAAACGTTTTCTGACTAGAATGTTTGGTCGCCGTGATGTCTGGCTGTCCCAGAATAGTGTAATAGTTGTTCCCTGCGCCGTGAAGCGGCTGGACCTGTGACTCTAGATCCTGTGAGGTTACTTCATAGTTAAAAACTTTCGCTTGGCGGCGGATGTGACACTCGGAAATTTTTGGAATCACCGTCCCGGCTCCATGAGCTATATGCATGACATTGGCATGACATCCCGAAACTGCTGTTGAACTTTCTGAATCGGAACAGTGCTATGTGATAGATTGGCTAATCCCGCTGTATTACCGTTGAAGTTATATTTATAAGAGACCCTATGACATCCAAGCAGTTGAATGCAGAACTATAACCATCTTTGAAGTCTTGAGAGTCCATTGTAGTCAGAGTCCGATGTCTAATGCGTGTAGTCATATCTGAAAATAGTCATCAGTATTACGAACATCGCAACGGCAAAATGGGTACTCACTTCTTGTAGAAAGTCTCAGAATCAGTCGGGACTCCCTGAAACTGTCGGTCAGCGGATGCGACGAGGGAAGAAACCAACACGGACATCTCGTCGAGCCCCTCGGGGATTGCGGCCCTCCTTCTCGAGTTCGTGGCGGTGGTCACGATCCTTCTTGAGCCATTGCAGGGCGGTGTGGTATAGACTGGTGTCATTAATCGGCCAGGGGGTGGGTACCGTCAGGAAGGTACCAAGGCGCATGTGCGCAACATGGGTCGGAGACAAACTACTCTCAAGTCCGTCGTATATGTGGGTTGCGTCTTTCCCAGGGTAAGCTGGCGGCCCGAGGGAGACGGTCAAGACATACAGAGGATGGTCGCTCCACGCGCAATACTGTCTTCCCGAAGGAACGTGAGCAACTCGTTGCGAACCAAGACATCTAAATCAACCGTAACCTGGCAATCGTGTGGAATGGACATCGGGAACCAACACGGAAATGAACAAACCTCGTCTAATAGCAGAACGTCCCAAGGTGCCATAAGTCCCATGCAGAGCTGAACACGTCGCCGTTCTCCGTCCGATACTGCATGCATATGCCAGTCCAGGTCTATATCCAGGATATCGAGCAGTTTATCCCTGCGTTCCTTGTGTCTATAGCCTCCAACGGAATCCAAAAAGGTAGAAACTACGATATCGCCACGAACCACTGGGTTCATCGCCCTGGTAAAAACGGGTGAGTCAGCGGGTAGCGGGTGGCCAAGGAGGGGCAGACCATTCCGTGCCAAGGAAGGAGATGCCAGGGGGAGAATCCCAGAACACGTCCTTGTCATTGATGCGGACATGTGCGTTTTTAATGAGGCGTTTCCCTGCTAGGATTTGCAACAAGGTGGACTTGCCAGCTTTTGGAGACGCGCGTAGACCCTTAATGTTCGAGGTTCCTCAAGTGCGGCGAAGCGCGCACCTCCGTTTGCGCCGACGATGATCGTCCTGGAACCCGGTGGAAGCTGGATAGAAATATCAGAAAGCGAGGGTGCGTTATTCGCGCCGTGATAAAAGGTAAGGTCCTGGACGGTGACGGCCATATGTGTCCGAGTCACGGGCTCTTAAGAGCCGAGTGAGCACTACTAAAGGGGGAAAGCGTCTAGAACGACGTCGTACTTGAAACGGGGGTACGACGGAGAGGTCGTTTGCCCGTTCAGGCTCCACTCGGAATTGGCCCTTCGAGATCCTCGCTGAAGATCGCAGTTGGCGGCTGGGTGAAAAACGGCGGCGATAGTGTATTGCAGGCACGAGGCGCGTGGGAACAGACATCACTTGTCCTCCCATAACGACGGGAGGTCGTCGCCGCTCGCCTTTGGTCACCTCGTCGAACCGGCCCCCTCTAAAAACACACGCTCCTTTGTTCACTGTTTCTTCATGCATTTGGATCTTTTGCAGAGGCAGTGTGTCACCTGCCCGCCCCAGCCCCCCGTCTGCACCTGTTCTGCGGACGAAAGCTGCATTCTGATCAGCCAGTTTGTCATACAATCCAACACCTGTCTCTCAGGTCTAACCGTCCCTCCAGGTCGTGTAACGCTTGTGCGACGTTCACTTGCCAGCCAAGTTCCTCAAGCCGGGTTAGCGGTAATGATGTGGGCGTCAGTTCGGGCGCCCTCGCTGGCGCAATAGTCGCAGTTCTACTGGTCCTCACAAGTGCATTGGTCGTCTTCTTCTTCTACCGTCGTCGTCAGCGTGCGCGTCAAGCCCGCGGTGCAGCTTCGGAGCCAAAACCAGACGTCCCTGCTCCAGCCGAAGCGGTTCTCAATCGCCCTGATCCAACAGAAAAGCCTGCATCCACACCGACGATACCGACGACACCGACCTCCCAGAAGAGTGTCCGAGTGTATTCGCCCACAGGAGATAGCGTCGTTGATCTCGATCCTCGGTCTCAAGATTCTGATGCCCCCTCGGCACGTCGTACCTCCGGTAGGCAAACCATCGGTAACCCATTTGACGATGGGCAGTCCATCCAGACTACCTCGACAACTACAAATGGTACCAACGTTATTCCGATTGCCCTAGTGTCTCCTGGCTCTGTTCAACAGTCTTCTCCGCGCTCATCTGGTTCCTTTTCTCCGGTACGCCCAGCTCGTCCTACCGACCTCGTACTAGATAGTCCCCGCGGCTCGCTCGAAACCTTGCCCACGCCCTCCCCGCGTTACACCCAATCCCAGTGCTCGGGTGCATCGAGGGCTTCATACAGTTCGAACGCTAGTTATTCCAGCGACTTCTTGAACGAGGCCCCCATGATCGTCACGCACACTCAAGGTGCCGTTCGGCAAGTTGTTGGCAAAGTCAGAGCGGAAGTCATCCAGACACCGGGCACCGTGACTCCAAGCTCGCATCTTTCCTCAGATAGCTCAAAGCCCCCCTCCGTTGTGTCGCGTCCTTCCGTCCGTTCGCCTCTTGCTGCCACTTCATTCGGACCCGGGGATATTGTTAATGAGACGGACGAGGAACAGGATGTTTCTGCTCGCAGTGACCCATTTGGGGATCATCATGTGCCGTCTAAGCAAGCTTTGACAACTTCTTTCGATTCAAGAGGCGGTGCAGAGTCGACTCAACCTCCACAACCCCAATCCGCTGCAAATGATATCAATGCAGGCGCTGGCCTATCGAGCGCACGTTCCGATCAAAAAGTGCCACACGGCATTTTCATGCCCAAATTAGTTCCTCCATCGCCCATTCCTTCCGACACTCTTCAGGAGCAGCAACAACGTGCCTTGGCATACGCCCAAGCTCAGGCCCGTGCTCAGGGTCTTGATAAATCTAAACGAATGTCAGGCACATCCATGGTTTCCACGACATCCACCCGCGCAGATTCCATTCTTGAGTCGTTCCCTTTTGTCCCACCGTCCCCGATAGCTTCGCGTCCTGTTCGTTCCCCACCTCGCTCGCCACTTGGTCAGCAGTCCTCCACCCCTACTCAGCCGCAAGCACCAGCTGCCACGGGTTCTGCATCGCCTGAGGTTGGAACCACCGAGTTCGAGGCTTCATTGCCCCCCTTAGATCCTCCAGACCGACGTATTTTGGGCATGTCGACGGGTTCTCAGTTATCTACCGCTTCATCAGGACTTGGAAATTTCCCCTTCCAAATAGACCATGGAGGAACGGAGACTACCCACACCCCTTCAGCCCCTCAAGAGCGGCAGCGCGCGAGCCTGGACACCCTAGCTCTCATGACTGACCTGTCTTCGTATCCTCTTGGATATGATCGCGATGATCATGCGAGCCTTCCTCCCCTTCCGAAGCACTGACGAATACTCGTTCCCTTCAATTTGTTTACTGTTCCGACAGCAACAAACTACTTCGTTCGGCTGGCCCAACAAGCGGGCGTTGTGTGTACCACTTACATGTGCGCGTTGCTAACTACACTTTCTTGACGAGTACCTACTATCCAGATATCTCTGGCGGTGTTTCGATCGTTTTCTTTCAAGTTCTAACCCATGCATTTGTTTAGCGATCAGGTCTGACTAGTTCTTTTGTTGGTGGTGCACCCACCAAGCTTCCAGTGTTGCATACTTCTTCGATTTGGGTCTTGTGAGGGTGACGGCGGCTGTTTTTATATTTATATATTATCTTTTCCTTCACGAAGTAGAATATGTGACTGTCACAGTGTGACGTTGAATTGAGTTTATCGTAAGTAATGGCACACATTGTCCTCATCCAACTCACTGTCAGCGGTCTGCGACCAGCTCGCTATGGACAAAGAAATACAGCAGCTCGTCGAGATGGTACGCCGCTTTGTTAGTCGGTCTGCGCGACACGAGTGCGATGTCTTGTCAATTAACAGGGTGCAACGGTGCCGCAAGCGCGGGCGGCTCTACGCAAATACAAGGATGTTATGCAGGCTGCGGAACGCATCTTCGATGGTGAATTTCCGTACGCGACGGACGGCGACCACGACGTGCGCATGGCACCAGCTACTCCAAGCGGTCCAATGAGCCCTTCACAAACCCCCTATGCCTCTGTACGTTCTCCATTCTCTGTCGTTCAATGTGAACCATTGATGGATTTCAGACTCCGGATTACGCGGATGTGGACGAAGATCTTGATATGCAAGATAATGAAGACGATGGTAGGTTCATCGCTATGTAATTGTTATTTACTCATCAGCCGACCTCCAGTCGACGATTACATCGACTACGATTCCGATTTCGAGGGAAAGCCAAATCAGGGGGAGGTAGACCCTTACGCAGGTAACTATGAGTTATTTACTATGTGATCTGGAAGCTAATCGCACTGCAGGAGTTTTTTTCTCCAAGGATCGTCGTGAGGAGGTCATCGAAGTGGAAGAAGAGCCCGAATATGCCACTTTGTCGGGATCCAAAGACTCTGTCAAGCTCATGATGCAGGGTGACTGGATGAGGGGCTGTCCAGAGGGCAATGAGCAGTCGTTTCTCTTTGCTCTGTATGACTTCCTGAGCAACAACAAATGCCCCTGTCCTCAGTCTTGTGGATACAGTCTCGATCGAAAGAGAAGCGATTTCTTTTCACTTTTTGTGAGTTGCAGTAGTATTACTGTCATCCTTTCGTTGGATAACTCACGTGGCCCACAGCCCGAGTTCTCGACCTATATCGAGCATCTGCGTCGTATTGTGCAGCAGCCGTGCCCGAATTGCAGCACCGAATTTTGTTTTGCATGTGGTGAAACGATCAATTCTGGAAATATCCGCGCAAATGCAAATGCATCTATCGACGTCAGCTTGTTTCACTGCTCGAACTTGCAGGGCGTTATACTTGGGGTCGGTCTTGCGATGCTAGAGACGATGTTCGTGGAACAGCGACGTCAAATTGGAGACGAACAGAACCAAGGAGCTGCGAAAGCCAAATCAAGTAAGAAGCGCAAAGTTGATCTCCTTCCTCTTCCAGCCATCGTAAATGGGGATGAAGATGAGGACGATACATACTACATGTCCTTACCGGTCGGGAAGAAAGCGCGAGGGGGCACTGGATACGCAGGTGATGGTCGCGAAGATGTGAGTCACTTCGTTCGGCAACACTGGCCTTGACGCTCAAAAAACCAGACTACTGGACAGCTGGAAGCACAAGCTCAACAGCGCATCAAAGACGAGAAGATTGGTTTACTCCTCTCCCAAATACGTGTTTACCTACCCTCGCTCCACAGGGAAGAAGGAGCTCTGACAAGTGATTATATGGTCCATCCCACCGCCCTGGCGCTTCTTCGGAGGCGCTTCAACTTTCTCTGCTCGACTCTTCTTCGAAACGACTCGCTATCCGATATGTCCGATCGGTCTGTTCTCTATTTTGAATTGTTCGAGTGGCTTGAAGTCAGTAGACTTCCATGGGGGTGGTGTCCACTTACTCATGGTATACCATACAGACTATCTCCAATCACGAGGCCCTGGCGAGCATGATGGCCATGCCTATCATGGTCGCTGGGTCGATCAAATCCGTCGCCCCGAAGAAAGTTGGGAAAAGCAAATCAGTTATCCGAGAACGCACTATCGTCTACGAAGGCAGCGCCGGGCCTCGTGAATTGCTTGAAGCTATTGTCATACAGGCACAAGCAGCCATCAAGGGCCTGGAGGGCATCAAGCCGGCGGAAACCGAAGAAGAGGAGATGACAGAGGAACAGAAACGGATGACAACGGACAAGGGAAAGGGCAAGGAGAAGGAACCATCTCCAGCGTTATCAGATGAGAATCAGAAACTACTCGCATTCTGTCAACGAATTCTGATGACCGCAAACGCTATCGATCGTTCTTTGCGAGAAACGAAGGGTGATGCCTTCGTTGATAGGCTGCACGCATCCTTACCCAGGATCACGAATTCTTCGGCACTCGATTTTACATCAATACTAGTCGGCGACACTGAAGAAGATCGGCGGAAGGCCTATGTTGACTGGGCGACGAAAGTGCGGTTTGAGTACTGCGACCTCACCGTGCCCGTGACGGAACCAATACCAATCGAAGACACAGTCCCGCATTACAAGTTCTTCTTCAACAGCGAAGCACGAATGCTGGCGAACTCGGAGATTCCGAAACGCTCGCTCGCCATCGCGAAAGAGGTAGTGAGAATCGAACTTTTCAGACATGACAGTTAACTAGTTTTCACTTCTAGCTTGCTGTGTTAACCACGAATCTTCCCGTCGCCTGGGATTCATCAATATTTTTAAAAGTAGACGAGAATCGTGTAGATATCATCAAAGCGCTGATCATCGGCCCAGAAGGAACACCGTGAGTTCTGCATCATCTTTTTCTTTTTCGTAATATCTGATTTGATCTGTAGGTACCAGGACGGATGGTCTGTATTGGAATCTTCTTTATTGCTATTTCTCCTGAAGCTTGGCAGTTTCCTGTTCGACATATTCCTTGGACCAAGCTATAACCAATCACCACCTAGCGTCAAATACATGACGGTAATACCTGCTGTCGAATGCCCCGACGTTGTCTGACCTTTCTCCTTTGACTCGAAGACAAATGGCGGAAAATATCGCTTCAACCCCAACCTTTATGCGGTAAGTACGCTTTAGTAGCAGCGTGTTGGTATTGCTAACTATAGCTTGACAGGATGGCAAAGTGTGCCTATCTCTTCTCGGCACTTGGTCTGGCCCTGGCTGGATATCAGGTCGATCGACATTGCTGCAGGTGCGTTCGCGAGCAGGGAATCATGGACTTTGTAGACGAATTACCCCTTCAGGTTCTCATCTCTATCCAATCCATGATCTTGTGCGACGAACCCTACCTGAATGAGCCAGGTTGGGCTAACGGTGGCGGAACGCCGCAATCTAAAGCATGTACGTCAGTTAATAATTGATAGACATTTTGCTCATTTGACGCAGACTCGGCAAATGTGAGACGGATGGTCGTAAGAACGGCGGTAAGAATCGCATCAGTCTTGATGGATCCTCGTTCATTCGCCGCAGATGCTAGGAAATTTGAAGGCACCTCCTGAGCCGTTTGGTGACGTTATTCGCACACACTACCGAATAAAGGCACCAGCGATATCTGCTCAATTGGATAAGTGGCTCGCCTTGGACGATGGAAAACCGATCTCGGGCGATGCTTTCAATGTCTCTGGGAGAAGTGATAGTAGTTCGAGTTCCAGCGCATTTAAGAAGGACGTGGAGGAGATGCAGAGCATTTTAAAGCAACTCCAGGACGGCACTTTTGAGTAGAATGTTGGTCCAGCTCTGCGTCTTTGGGGAGGCGTTACATACCAACAATGAGACGCCCATCGTTTCCTACGTGAACTGTGTGAATTTCCGGTCCGGCGTTATGCCTGTAGTGGTCGAAAATGCCAGAGCACAAGGCCTGTTAGGTCTCAGAACCTCTTCATCTCAGCCATGAGCAACTCTGCACTTCATGCTCTGGCCGGGGCCGCTGGAGGGATGGTGGCCATGTCGGCGACCTAGCAAGTGTCATCATCTCACGCATTGCGTCATGATCGTTGACGCGCCTCAACAGCCCGCTCGTCGTTCTCTCAACTCGTGCCGCAGTTGATACAAATAAAGAAGACGACAAGGTGAGCGCAATCTATCATTCGTGCTCGTCTGCTGACACTCCTCAGGACTTTACACGGGTAGCATTGGACACGATCAAGCGAGAGGGCATCCGTGGCTTGTACAACGGACTCAGCTCCAGCCTGATCGGCATCGCAGTCACGAACGGGTGAGGCATCATAGTGCACACCATGGCGTTCCTTTACACAGGTTTCGCTCACCAGGGTCTACTACTACTTTTATGAGCGCTCGCGAGCTATCCTTTCGAGATCGAGACCGGGGGGGAAAGGAACAGCTCTTAGCACCGCGGAGTCTATCATTGCCGGCCTCATAGCAGGTAAGATGTTTTGTCGTGATTATTGACAGATTCGTCGTCGACCGTTTGTACAGGCTCTGCGACGACGATTATAAGCAATCCTATCTGGGTCGTCCAGACCTCACAGGCCGTCCAGAGTGCCAACGTCAAGCTGCCCGAGGGGTCCGCCGCACGGCCCAAGAAGCTCGGCGTGCTCGAGGTTATCGAAAAGATTTTGTCCGAGGACGGGGTGGCTGGCTTTTGGCGGGGAATCCGCCCGGCGCTCGTGCTGGTGATCAATCCGGTCATCCAGTACACCGTGTTCGAGCAGCTCAAGAATGCGTTGACGACGCGCCGCTTGGCGAGGTTGCCCAAGGGCCGACGGGGCCCCGCCTCGGCGGTGCTGACGGACTGGGACTTTTTCGTCTTGGGCGCGTTTTCGAAACTCGGTGCGTGTTCGATACGAGCCTCGGTGTGATCTCATCGTCGTGGGACTAGTTGCTACCGGGACGACGTATCCGTACATGTAAGCAGGCGGGTGTGCACGTTCTTTGCGAGCTGAGCTGACGCGTTTCGAAGCGTCATCAAGAGTCGGTTGCAAGCGGGACATGCGCGCGCCGAGCGGTACAAATCTACGCTCCATTGCCTCGCAACCATCTTCAAGGAGGAGGGACTGCGGGGATTATACGGCGGCGCGGGAAGTAAGCTCCTCCAGAGCGTGCTTACAGCCGCGATTCTCTTCGTGGCACAAAGGAGAATATACGAGCTTACCGACAAAGTAATAGTTATTCACTGCATCACGCACGGTGACTGACATTGGTTGTGCCTAGACTGTTTCGTCCTTGAGAAGGTCCAGGGTCGCATAGAAATAGCACAGACGTATAATACTCACTTGTACCATACTTGGGTCAATTGGCTATAGCTTGCACTCGCAATGCCTCCACCACTTCGTCTGAATGCAGTCGCCTTCATTTCTCCCCAGAATCACCCAATCCTTGTGCGCACCTTTCAAAAAGGACAAGAACTCAAGTACCACTACGTCGCCCACACGAGCTTGGACGTCATCGAGGAGCGCAGTCAGCCCCGTTCCTTCGTCTGACCTCCGCTGCGTCATGGCCACCTCTTTTCTCCAGCTGTCGGCGCGACCACCAAGCCCGTGGACGGCTACCTCGGGTTGCTATACGCGATGGACGACGTCGCCGCGTACGGCTACGTCACCCCGCTCAAGGTCAAGATCGTGCTCGCCCTTGCACTGACGGACGCCGTGGTGCGCGACGCCGAAGTCATCTCGGTCGGGCCCGCTCCTTCCTCCCCCCGCTCTCTCTCTCTCTCATGTCACCCGGACTGACGAACGCACTCTCTCCAGACCTTCAAAGCGATGCATATGGCGCTCTACCACGCCGTCTCGAACCCGTTCCTCAAGCTCGACGCGGTGGGCGGGGAGTCCGGCGCGAGCGAGCAGACGCCGTACCTCGTCGTCGGGAGCTCGCGGTGGCGGACGTTTCGGGCAAAGGTGGACGAGGTTTGGAGAGCGTTGGGCAATCAGGCGGCTTCGTGAAGTTATGCATGCTCCTTTTTTTTTCCCGTTCTCTGTCGTTTGATCGAGCGACCATCACGCGCGCTAGCTGGTTCGAGGTTGCACTGTGGTCGCGCGGTTCACCCGGCCGACTCGACGTGCCATGGTGTCGCCTCCCCGCACCCGGATCACGAGACTGGGAGTTGGAACCGAGATGGATAGCAGACTCCCTTCAATGACTCAGACTCGTTCAGCTTTCCGGGTTTGAGACAGATACGGGGAGTACATTTATCGAACTCGCGGACGAAATACTATCATATCCCCAACGTGGCTTTATTGAGTTGGTCTATGGCGTCGACCGCCTCTCTCGCCATCACTCTCACTATACCGTCTTCGTCCGTCGAGGCCATGTATCCCAACGTGACCTTGGCTCGCTTCAGAAGCGTGGCTGGCATTCTCTCCACCAACTTGCCGTCGTACGTCGCGTGGGTGAGCTGGTTGACGAGCGTCGTCCAAAAATGCAGTGCAGCGCGTCGTAAGGGGGGCAGTTTAGAGTCGACTGCCGTGGGTTTGGAGTCAAGCGCCTCTCCTTCCTTGCCTTGCTCGGCCTTGTTCGCCTCTGCATCGCCGTCTTTCGGCGGCGACGGCATACTAACCATTTCGACTTGAAATAGATCGATCATGCCCGCCGCCAGCTCGTTGGTGTAACGAAGTACGGAAGCCGTACTGGTTTTTACGCACTGAGTGAGGAGAGATACGGCAGAAGACCGAAGGACTGTTGGCACGTAATTTGCGCGGAAAACCGATATAAGTCGTGGGACGATGATATCTACTGTGGATCG